>CAUYNB010032992.1:0-18692 GCA_963574225.1 Lagothrix lagotricha | reverse complement strand
GCATGAGAACCTGGCCTGCCTGTTGTCCAGACCTGGCAGAGCCCAGCCATTGCTGGCACCTGCTCTAGCCTCTAAAATGGATCAGTCTTGCCCTGCCCTTGAGAGCCCGCACTAAGGCAGGTAAGAACACAGACACCTGTGATAAGAGGCAGGCAGAGGCAAGTCACATAGAAGGGGCAGACTAGATGCTGTGGGAGTCCAGTCAGATGGGCACTGAATCCAGGTAGGCTTTCTGGAGGAGGTGACTCAGGATTTGTGGTTCAGTTGTAATGGTGGCACATCCAGGAAACAGCTCATGGTCCAGCTGGGCACATTGGGACTGGAGGCTGCTTTTTGTGTTGTGTTGTTTGGTTTTGAGACAGAGCCTCACTCTGTCGCCAGGCTGGAGTGCAGTGGTGCAATCTCAGCTCACTGGAGAAGGCTGGTTTTTAGTGAATCTTGAGGCCAAGGCAAGGGTCATGACCAGAGTTCAGCCTCAGTAATGCTTTCACCCCTTCTCCCTGGCACACTGCCCCAGGCCCACCATCAACAGCCTCCACTCACTCCTCCCCTGCCCTCTCTTCCTAGGAAGCCCCTCATCTGTCACTTCATGAAGAATATGGAAGCCAATGAGGTCTTCTTCAGGCACTTCTCTCCACCCATGCACCTCCTCCCTCCCTGCCAGCTTAAAAGAAGTTGATGTCCAGAGGGAACCTCCCAGGTTAACCTGCCTTTCTCCCAGCCTCTTCCACGAACTGTCTTCTGACATGTTTCTGTCTTGGTCTCTCCCTGTCACTCTTGTGCACACAAAGGTGCTCTCCCTTTTCCTGTTAGCCACTGAGTCCACTCAGGTGTCTTCTGCTTCCCAAAATTTAAATTAAAAGAAAAAAACATCAACTTATACATTGTACACAATTGGTTACAGCAGTGAATGAGATAAACAAAGTCCCTTTCCTCATGTAGCCCTCACACTAGCAGAGTAAAACAGGCAATAAATGAACTAGTCAAACGTTCAGCATGTGAGTTGGTGACGAGAGCATGGTGCTCCATACCTGTAATCCTAGTCTTTTGGGAGGCCAAGATGGGAGGATGGTTGAGGTCAGGACTTTGATACCAGCCTGGGCAACATAGAGAGACCCTGTCTTAAAATAAAATAAAATAGACTTCCACCAAGATGGCTGAATAGGAACAGCTCCAGGACCCAGTTTCCAGTGAGAGTGACTCAGAAGATGAGTGATCTTGGCACTTCAAACTGAGGTACCAGGTTCATCTCAATGGGACTGGTTGGACAGTGGGAGTAGCCCAAGGAGGCCAAACTGAGGCAGTGTGGGGCGCTGCCTCACCCAGGAAATGCAACAGGCCAGAGGACCGCCCCCCAAAAGGAGGCCATCAGGGACATCTGGCCACTCCGGGGCTCCAGTTCTGGTACTGCGCTTCCCCTGCAGTCTTTGCAGCCCACAGACCACAAGATCCCCACATGCCAACAGGCGCCACAGTTTCCAGGGCAAATCTGGGCAGCAGATTCAGCCAGCACTGTGAGTTCCCAGCACAAATCTGAGCAGCCATTTTAACTGGCTACTGGAGCACCTGCAAGACAGCTTAGAGAAAGAGGGCGGAAAGCAGGGAGCCAGGTGATCTGGCCCCACCCCCACGGAGACCAGCAAACTGAACCCCACTGGCTTGGGAATTTTGGAGCCAGCACAGCAGTTTGAGCTTGACCCTGGACGGTCGAGCTCCATGGGAAAGGGGTGTCTGTCATTACCGAGGCAGTTCTAACCTTACCTGCGTAAGCAAAAGCACAAAGAAGTTTACACAGCAGCTGTGAGGAGCCCGTGGCAGCTCTACAATGCCTCTGCAGGCAGGCTGTGACTAGAATCCCTCCTTTGTGGGCAGAGTATCTCTGAAAAAGGCAGCAGCCTGTCAGGGACTTAAAATAAAGCCACACCTTCCCAAGAAAGAGCACCTGAGAAAAGGAGCAATTGTGAGTTCCACTGCAGCAGAATTAAATGCCCCTGCCCAGTTACTCCCAGCACAGCACTTGAGCTCTGACAAGGGACAGATTGCCTCCTCAGGCGGATCCCTGGCCCGTATGTATATCCAAAGACTCATCTCATACAGAAGAGTGCTGGCTGTCATCTGGCAGATACCCTTCTGGGACGAAGCTACCAGAGGAAAAAACAGGCAACAATCCTTGCTGTTCTGCAGCCCCACCGGGGTGATTCCCAGGAAATCAGGGTCTGGAGTGGACCTCCAGAAGTCCTGCAGCAGAGGGGGCTGACTGTTAGAAGGAAAACTAAAAAATGAAGTAGCCTCAACATGAACAAAAAGGACAACCACTCAGAGACCACATCCGAAAGTCACCAACTTCAAAGACCAAAGGTAGATAAAGGACTTCATGGCTAAAACACCAAAAGCAATGACAACAAAAGCCAAAATAAGCCAATGGGATCTAATTAAACTCCAGAGCTTCTGTACAGCAAAGGAAACAATGATTTGAGTGAACCAGCAACCAACAGAATGGAAAAAAATGTTTGCAATCTACCCGTCTGACAAAGGGTTAATATCCAGAATCTACAAAGAACTAAAACAGATTTACAAGAAAAAACAAACAAACCCATTCAAAAGTGAGCAAAGGATATGAACAGACACTTTACAAAAGAAGACATCAATGAGGCCAAGAAACATATGAAAAATGCTCATCATCACCGGTCATTACAGAAATGCAAATCAAAACCACATTGAGATACCATCTCACACCAGTTAGAATGGCAATCATTAAAAATCTGGAGACAGATGCTGGAGAGGATGTGGAGAAATAGGAACACTTTTACACTGTTGGTGGGAGTGTAAATTAGTTCAACCATTGTGGAAGACAGTGTGGCAATTCCTCAAGGACCCAGAAATAGAAATTCCATTTGACCCAGCAATTCCATTATTCGGTATATACCCAAAGAATTATAAATCGTTCTATTATAAAGACACATGCACACATATGTTGCTGTTTATAATAGCAAAGACCTGGAACCAACCCAAATGTCCATCATCAATAGACTGAATAAAGAAAATGTGGCACATATACACCATGGAATACTACACAGCCATAAAAAATGATGAGTTCGTGTCCTTCATAGGGACATGGATGAATCTGGAAACCATCATTCTCAGCAATCTGACACAAGAACAGAAAGCCAAATGCTGTATATTATCACTCATAGGCGGGTGTTGAAGAATTAGAACACACGGACACAGGGAGGGGAGCATCACACACTGTGGTCAGTGGGGGTGCTAGGGGAGGGACAGCTGGGTGAGGAGAGTGGGGAGGGATAATGAGGGGAGAAATACCAGATATAGGTGATGGGGGGATGCAGGCAGCAAACCACCTTGCCATGTATGTACCTATGCAATGATCCTGCATGATCTGCACATGTACCCCAGAACCTAAATTACAATAAAAAAAGAAAAAATAGTAAGTTTATTGCTTTTCCTTTCATAAACTCCTCCAAACTATCAAAGATAAACAGAAAACAACAAATAAGAACAAACAAACAGAAAAGTACAACAAACAAGGCCTGTTTATTTCATCATCTCCTAATAGTCTTCTGTTCATGATTTTTCTTTTTCTGTATATGGGATTGCAGAGGAGAACACACCAGCCATGACAATTCAAGTATTACATTTTCATATGTGCATTATATTTCCACTGTATAGTCCCAGAAGAAACACCTCCTTAAGATTATATGTTATGTTTAAAAAAAAAACTGAACACTAAAGAAATTACACCTCAGAGTTGGACCCATTGCTTCCATTCATTCAGCAAATGTTTACTAAGAGCCTACCACTATTCTTTTAGGCACCACATATTCAGTGACAAAAACTCAGTTGCAGTTCCTATTTCCATAAAGTTTACATTCCAGCAATCGGAATCAGACAATGAAAGATAAATGTAAGCATTGCAAGTGAGAAAAAGTGATGGAATGGGGATGATTGTATGTAGAGATGGGAGTGTCAACTTAGGGGAGGTCTTGAGACAAAAATGAGAAAGAATGAATTGAACTGCCAGAAAGATGTAGACAATAGAGTCTAAGAATCAGAAGAGGACCAGAAGATTCAGGCCCTGATAGGCCAGGTGGATCATTTGCAGTTAAATATGAGAAACTCAACCTTCAATACAGTGAGTTCAATAGAAGGTGGTTCATTTTATCAGGTGATGGGAAGTCTGAGGTGGTGGTAGATAGTTTAATGGCTGAAAAGTTTCAGTGAGGTATCTTTTGGAGTCTCTTAGACTTTACATCCCTGTTCCAATAGTAGCCGTGGTTGCTCTGGTCGTCACAATTGTATCCCAGACAGGAAACGTAGAAGAAAGGGCAACCAGTGTGTGGTAAAACTTGCATCAGAAAAGTCAAAATTTTCCAAGAATTTTCTAGTAGAATTCTATGCCATTGCCCAGAATCACAAAGCTAATGACTTCTAGTTGCAAGAAAGGTTAGAAATTATGTTGTTGAATGCCACAGGTTCAGCCTGGATTAAGGTGCTCACCATACTGAAAGCCAATCACTAAGACAAGGAGTGCTGCCAGGGAAGAAAGGCCTTAATGCAGATGCCATCAGTCAGGACATAGGAGATCAGTTTTAAATCAGTCTCCCACCCAAACTAAAGTTAGGGGTGTATCTAGTGGGAAACAAATGTAACTACATACAGAAAAACAGGAATCAGGAAGCAGTGAGTAGAAGGAGTTGGCCACAGGCAGCAGGTACAGCTCATTATCCAATGCAGTGATCTGGAAAGTTTCAGTTCCTTGATACTATCTAGGAGGGCTGATGGTTGGTTTTCTAAGAAAGGAATTTAGATAAAACAAATGTAAGTTTCTCAAACTTCAGTTGCATGGGAAAACTGAGCCAGTTTAAATTAAGATTTTATTTTAACTGCAATTTCTTTTGCACCAACCTGATAACTAAGCAGTACGTATTCATGATTACAATCCTAAAAGTGTTCTGATAAGAAGGCATAACAGAATAATAAATACTGGATGGGCAACACTATTAGTGTTTGCCATATGACAATTAGAAGTTTTGATATTTTTTATTGAATACAGTGCCAAGTTTATAAATAAAACTCATTTACAATTTCCATAGAATTGGTCCCCCAGCAGAGACGTGGTTAAGTCTCCAAACAGTTTATCTCAAGATTTACAGAAACGTTCAAGTACATCTCCTTTTCAAATCGACATGGTGAAGGGCAACTTCAGTAACAAAAGAACTACCACCATCTTTGCTACCGAAGTGTTTAATAAACATCATAATAGATTTGGAGAAAGAACACACACTCCACCCATGCCACTACCTTCTTACTCCAATGGATACAGACAGCAAAGAATTTCTGTCTCCTACAGGATAACTTCCAGGGATAAAAAAACAGTAACTGCCAACTGGAGGAACAGATTAAGACACATTAGTGGAAATCTAGTCACTGCCAAAGGATAAATATATTTAGGATACACAATAAATAATTCAAATGTTTAAAATAATTGAATAAACGGAAGAGTAGACTTGACCAAATTTACATTCTTTGTTCAGGAAGAGATTCCCAGTATGCTGAGGGCTTCATGGTAAGCTATTCCTCTGACAAAACCCAGAAGCACTAGGCCTACTGCACAGCCCTTCATTACAATATTGTTACAAGTACAATCAGACATGCATTTATGAAGAAAATATAAAAATATGTACAATAGTTCATTTTCAATGTGTGTAAGTTGCCGAAGACACAAATGGAAAGTGTGCAAAATTTTATTTGTCAAAGCAGATGTACAAGAAAAAACCAAACCCATTCAAAAGTGGGCAAACGAGATGAACAGACGCTTTTCAAAAGAAGACATTTATGCGGCCAACAGACATAGGAAAAAATGCTCATCATCATTGGTCATTAGAGAAATGCAAATCAAAACCATGTTGAGATACCACCTCATGCCTGTTAGAATGGAGATCATTAAAAAATCTGGAGACAACAGATGCTGGAGAGGATGTGGAGAAATAGGAACACTTTTACACTGTTGGTGGGAGTGTAAATTAGTTCAACCATTATGGAAGACAGTGTGGCAATTCCTCAAGGATCTAGAAATAGCAATTCCATTTGAGCCAGCAATCTCTTTACTGGGTATATACCCAAAGGATTATAAATCATTCTATCATAAAGACACATGCACGTGTATGTTCCTTGCAGCACTGTTTACAATAGCAAAGACCTGGAATCAACCCAGATGCCCATCAATGATACACTCAACAAAGAAAATGTGGAACATATACACCATGGAATACTATGAAGTCATAAAAAATAGTAAGTTTGTGTTCTTTGTAGAGACATGGATGAACCTAGAAACTATCATTCTCAGTAAACTGACACAAGAACAGAAAAACAAACGCCACATGTTTTCACTCATAAGCGGGTGATGGACAATGAGAACACCTGGGCACAGAGAAGGGAACAACGCTCACTGGGCTAGTGGGGAGGTGGAGGGGAGGGGAGAGACAGCGTGGGGGGTGGGAAGGATGGGGAGGGCTAACACTGGGAGAAATGCCTGATGTAGGCGACAGGGGTGGGGGATGGAGACAGCAAACCATTATGGCGTGTATGTACCTATGCAAAAATCCTGCAGGATGCAAATGTACACATGTACCCCAGAGCCCAAATACAATAATTAATAGATAAATAAATAAATAAAATATCCAGTTGTGGGTATGTCTCTAGGCAAGCACAAAGCTGGCTTCTCTTGTTTGTATAACTGTGGGTTTGTTTTAGTTAAGCTCCCCTCCTCCCTCAGCAAGTTCCCACAGAGCCCACCGTTTATAAGCCTGAAAAGGAGAGAAAACATTGCCTGGGAGCTCTCCAATCACACAAAGAAGAAAAGGCTTCTGTGCTGGACCCTGCATGCTTATGTGTGCAGGGCTTATCTGCAGGTGCAGTAGCTATGATTTTCCAAGCAGGTGACTTCTCTGAGGAGTAGTCTTTTAATTGTTTACTCAACTAATTTTCCTTTCTTTCTACCTCAAAGGTATGCAGCAAAACAGAGTACACTTGTCTTTCCCAGTAAGTCAGTGTTGGTACTCCACTCTGAATACTTGTATTATTGACTTCTTAGAAACAATTATTTGGGCTCATAATATAGCTACCCTCAAATAATGTACAAAAATATGCTGCTTAGTTTCCCTTTTCTTCTCTTGTTACCAGACAATAGCTAGTTTTCTTTTCTCTCCAACTCCTTTCTTCTGTTCTTCTACTTGGTTTTTGAAAAAAACTTCTGCACATTTCCAATCTTAGTATACTAGAGATCAAATATGTGGTCAAATTATATATGTAGGAAGAGTTGAATTGTATTCAAGCATTTTAAAATAATTCCCCTTCAGTTTGTTTTGTGGTTATTTTACGTAATCGAATGTCTTCCTGATATACATCCCAACCCAGTGGTTGTCAAGTTCTGCTTTGTTTTCTAATTGCATCAGAATTACCCAAAATTCCTTTTTTTTTTTTTTTTTGAGTTAGAGTCTCATTCTGTCACCCAGGCTGGAATGCAGTGGTGTGATCTCAGCTAACTGCCATCTCTGCCTCCCTGGTTCAAGTGATTCTCCTGCATCAGCCTCCCAAGTAGATGGGACTACAGCTGTGTGCTACTATGCCCGGCTAATTTCTGTATTTTTAGTAGAGATGGGATTTCACCATGTTGGTCAGGCTGGTCTCGAACTCCTGACCTCAAGTGATCCACCCAGCTCAACCTCCCAAAGTGAGCATTATCCAAAATTCTTATGCTAAATACAGATAAATCAGCACAAGTCAAAATTTAAGAAATAAAAATTTCCAGGAGAAGAAACCCAGGAATATGCATTGAAAATGACTCCCTCAGGTGATTCTGATGTGCTATGTAGCCCAAGTTTAAAATACAAGAAAAATTACCATCCTTGCCTTTTAGTTGGCCCTTATGTTTAGATGCCTCTCTCTGCCTTTCTCATTGTGCTCACTCTCCTTCTGCACCTTCGTTCTATCCTCCCTCCACTTCTTCTCCAGATCCCAAGCCCTCCCCCATCAATTCTCCTAAAACTCTAAATGGTCACTTGCCTCTAAACTTCCCTCTGTCCCATGAGCAAGTTATCTAGGGAAATGTAGAATTTAAGCTTGGACAAACCTGAATAAAGAGTTGCAATTAAAGATTTCTCTAAGGCCAGAGGGGACCAGCAAATACTTATAGAAGATTATGGATTTCCTCTGAGTGCATAAGGCTCTGGGTAACTTGATGCCATAGACCAAATGTTATCATCCCCCTCAAAGTCATGTGTTAAAATCTAATTCCTTACGTGATGATATTTGGAGGTGGGTCTTACATCATGAAGGCACACACCCCTGGAAAGTCTTCCAGACTGCAGGCAACCTCACCATGTGCCTGTGTCTCGATGAGCTCCAGAGGCTCCAACGGGACAAAGACAATGTGCAGATGTGGCCCTGGTGGGATCACTGGTGAGGCCTGGACTGGTAGCTCCATCTGGGGCGTTGGTGTCCATCTGGGACCTGATGTCTACCTAGTGATTGCCATCCTGTTGTACCTAGGGGCGCCTTCTGCCAAAAGGCCAGAGGTATCTGGGGTGAGGGAAGAGCCTACATGGGCATCATCAGAAAAAGACTCTCACTCCTGTCATTCCTGAAGCAGGCACCTTGAGATGTGGGGATACAGCACAAGAACATCTTGCTCTCTTGAGCATTTCCCACCAAGTGAGCTGGCTATGGAGCTGTCTCTAGGATGTGGGTACCTGGTTACCAGAATTCTAAGTTCTGTTAGGTTCTGTTGCCAAGGAAGTGAGGTCACTTCTTTAAGGTTCCATTTCCAATCTTAATATACTAGAGATCAAATATGCGGTCAAACTACATATGTAAGAAGAGTTGAATTATATTCAAGCATTTTAAAATAATTTCCCTTCAGTTTGTTTTGTGGTTATTTTACATAATCAAATGTCTTCCTGATATGCATCCCAACCCAGTGGTTGTCAGGTTCTGCTTTGTTTTCTAATTGCATCAGAATTACCCAAAATTCCTTTTTTTTTGGGGGGGGTGGGATCTCACTCTGTCGCCCAGGCTGGAGTGCAATGGTGTGATCTCAGCTGACTGCCATCTCTGCCTCCCTGGTTCAAGTGATTCTTTCCTTCCATAAGACCCACTCAGGACCCCAGTGGGATGCTGACTGCTCACCCTCCTGCCAGGTCAACTCCTTACTGTACACAGTTATGTTCACCCAGGACCTTCTTGGACACCTGCTCCTGATACTCACCAGGGGCCTAGAAATCCAACAGGGATCTAATGTTACACTGGGCATTGGATATATCAACTTGGAGCCTGATATACCTGAGGACCAGGCATCAACCTGGGGTCTGGTGTTGACCTAGGGCCTGATGCCCACCTTGGGACTGAGTATCCACCTGGAGCCTGATATTCCCCTGGGCCAAATGTCCTCCTCAGGCCTGAATTCCACCTTGAGCCTCCGTGTCCAACTGAGGCTGGTGATCACCTGTGGCCTGGGTGTCACTTAGGGCCTGATGTGTGCCTGGAACCTAAGTGTCTACCTTGGGCCTGATGACCACCTGGGGATTGGGTTGTCACTTAAGACCTGATGTGTGCCTTGGGCCTGAATGTCCACCTAGGGCCTGATGACCACCTAGGGGCTGGGTGTCCACCTTGGGTCTGACGTCTACCTACAGCCTAGGTATCTACCTTAGGCATGGTGTCTACCTGCAGCCTGAGGTACACATGAGTCTGGTGTTCAGCTGGGGCCTGTGGTCCACTGGGGCCTTGGTGTTGGCCATTTCAGGCCTGGTTGTCAACTTGGAGGCTGATATACAGCCTGAGTCCAGTTTCCACCTGTGGCCTAATGTCTACCTGGTGACTGGTGTCCTCCTGAGGCCTGATGTCCACCTGGAAAACGTTTATCCATCCAGGCCCTAATGTCTCCCTGGGACTGGATATCCATCTAGGGCCTGGTGTCCAGCTGGGGCATGATGATCTCCTGGGGCCTGGGTGTCCACATGGGGCCTGATGTCTACATGAAGCCTAGGTGTCCACTAGGACCTGATGTTCACCATGGGCCTAGATCTCCACTTGGGTCCTGATGCCTACCTGGTGACCTCCATCTGAGGCCTGGTGTCCACCTAGGCTTCATAGCAACCTAAGATTTGGTGTTCATCTGAGGCCTAGGTGACCACCTGATGTCTGATGTTTAGCGGGGCCCAGAGTTCAGCTGGAGAGTATGTGTCAACCTGGTGCACATTTGGGGACTAAGTACCCACCTGGGCACTGGTGTTCACTGGAGCCTGATGTCCACTTGAGGCCTTGTATTTACCTAGGACCTGAAAAACCGCATGGGGCCTGAGTGTCTGTATTGGGCCTGGAGATCTGGAGCATGGTGTCTGCCTGGAGCTTGGGTGTACATCCGTGGCCTGATGTCCACTTTGAGATGGATGTGCACCTGGGCACAGATGTCCATGTGGGACTGAGTGTCCACCTGGTGTGTGATGTCTACCTGGGGCCTGGTGTTCACCTGAGGCTTGATACCCACCTGGGGCATGGACATTTGCCAAAAATTTGATGTTCAGTGGTGGTCTGAAGTTTACAGATGCCTGATATCCACCTGGGGTCTATGTGTCAACTTGGGGCCTGATGACCACCTGTGGTTCAGAGTTGACCTGCGGCCTGATGCCACCTGGGGCCTGGGTGTCCACATAGATCCTGGTGTCAGCTTGGGACCACAGTATTTACCTAGGGCCTGGGTGTCCACTTGGGGCCTGACTTCCACCTGGTTCTTTGTTTCAGGCACAGGTCTGATGTTCACTTGGGTCCTAGATAAGATCCATATGACTGATGTCCATATGGGGCCTGAGAACCACTTGATGCCTGCCGTTAACCTAGGGCCTAGTGTCCACCTGGGGTTTTGGAGTCAACCTGGAATCTGATGTCTACCTGGGGCCTGGAGGTCACCCTGGGTTGTGATTCACACCTCCAGTCCAGTGTCCAAAAAAGGCTTGATGTAAACCTGGAGGCTGATGTCCACCTGAAGCCAGATGACCACCTGGTTCTAAGTGTCTACCTTGAGTGTGATGTTCATCAAGAGACTAGGTATCCACAAGGGGCCTGGGGTCCACCTGGGGCCTGATGCCTACCTTAGGCCTGGCATTACCTAGGACCTGTGTGTACATCTGGGGCCTAATATTCAGCTGGGCCCTGGTGTCCAGCTGGAGTTCACCATCCAACTCAGGCCTGATGTCTACTCTGGATCTACATGCCCATCTGAGTCCTGGTCTTTACCTAGGGCCTGGGTGTCCACCTGGGGCCTATGTGTTCGTTGCATCTTGTTGTCCACCTGGGGCCTGTTGATTACCTGGGGCTTGATGTTCACCTGGGGCCTGGGTGTCCACCTAGAGGCAAATATGCACATAAGGCCTGAGCATCCTCCTGGCACCTTAAGTTCACCTGTGTCCTGGTGTCCGTCTGGGGCTTGGGTGTCAAACAGGGGTTAATATGCACCTGGAGCACAATGTTCACCTGAGGCCTGGATATGCATTTGGTGCCTGGTGTCCATTGGAGCATGGGTGTCTATTTGGTGCCTGGGTGTCCACCTAATGTTCACTAGGGGCCTAGGGATCCATGTGGGGCCTGGTGTCTACCTGAGGCCTGAAGTTCATCTGGAACCTGGTATTCACCTAGGGCATGGGTATCCACCTGGATCCTGATGTTCAGATGGGACTGGGTATAGACCTGAGACCTGATGGCCACCTTGGGTGTAAGTATCCACCTGGAGCCTGATATCCACCTGGTGCCTGTGCATCAAACTACAGCCTGATGCCCACCTGGGAACTAGGTCCACAACTGGGGTTTTTTGTTCACCTGGGGCCTGATGTTCCCTTGGGAACTGATATCTAACTGGGGATTAGGTATCCACCTGCAGACTGGTGTCCAGCGAGGGTTTTATAAATACCTGGGTCATGGTGTTCACCTGAGACCTGGGAATCCAACTGGTTCTGATATCCAATTGGAGCCTAGGTATCTACTTAAAGTCTCATACCCATCTGGAGCCTAATGTCCACCTGGGGGCTTGTATTGCCTAGGGCCTTGGGTGTCCACCTGGGACTTGAGTGTACTCCTGGGATCTGGGGTTATTCTGAGATCTGGTGTCTGCCTGCGGCCTGGGAATACAATTGTAGCCTGATGTCCATCTTTAAATGAATGTCAACCTGGGGACAGATGTCCACTTGGGGCCTGAGTATCCATATGGTGCCTGATGTCTACCTGGGGCCTGGTGGTCACCTGAGGCCTGATAGTACCAGGAGCCTAGGTATCTACATGAGTCCTGGTTTCTGACTGGGACCTGATGTCCATCTGGGTCTAGTACTCACCTAAAACACCCATCTAGTCCTGAGTGTCAACTTGGGGACTGATGTAAACCTCCAGTTCAGTGTCCACCTGGGACCTTATGTCAACCTTGAGCTTGATGTCTACCTAGGGGCTATGTTCACCTTTGACCTAATGTCCACTTGGAGACTGGATATCCACCCACAGCCTAATGTCCACCTGGGGCCAGATGGCCAACTGTGCCCAGATGTTCAGCTGGGGCCTGGGTATTCCCTTGGGGTCTGATGTTCAGCTGGGGCCTAGAGTTAACCTGGGCCAGATGTCCACCTGAAGCTTGATGTCCACCCGGGGCTTGGGTGGCCAGATGTGCAACTGGAGGCTGGGTATTCACCTGGGGCCTAAGTGTCCTTCTCATGCCTGATGTCCACCTGATATCTACTAGTTGGCCTGGTGTTCATCTGGAGACTTGGTATCAACCCGCAGCCTGATGCACACATAGAGTCCAGTGTCGTCTTGGGGCCTGATATATACCTGGGACCTAGTATCCACCGGGCCTGGGTTTTTACTGTGGGCCTGATGTTCACAAAGGTCCTAGGAGTCTTTGCTGACTGGTGTCCACCTGGGTCTTGATGTTCAGCTTGAGACTTGCCTACTTAGGGCCTGATGTCCACTTGGGGCATAGATATTTACCTTGGGCATGGTGGTCACCGGGGCCTAGTGTACACCTGGGGCCTGATGTCAACCTTGAGCCTAGGTGTTCATCTGGGGATTGGTGTTCACCTGGTGCATGGTTATCAACCTAGGACCTGAGGCCCATGTGGAGTTCAGTGTCCACCTGGGGCCTGTTATGCACCTGGGGCCTGTGTGCCCATTGGGTATCTACCTAAAACTTAATGTTTACCTAGGGCTAGACATGCACATGAGGCCTGATGTCCACCTGTGGCCTTATGTTCATCTAGGGACTGATGTACATCTGGAGCATAAGTATTCCCATGGGGCCTTGTGTCCACCTGGAGTGTGTGCTTCCACCTCAGGGCTGGAATCCAGTGTCTTAACTAGAGCCTTATATAGACATGGGACTCTGGCAGTCACCTGGGACCTGATGTTCAGACATGGTCTGGAGTTCTGCTGGGGCCTGGTATCTACCTAGGGCCTGGGTGTACACCACCTGATACCCCAGGTGGGTGCCTGTGTCCCAGACGGTCATTAGGTCCTAGCTGGAATCTCAGCCTCCAGATGCACATCAGGCTGCAAGTGAACACACAGGTCACAGGGTGATACCCAGGTTCCAGATAGACACTGGGCTCAAGATGAACACAAGGGCCCATGTGGGCATCCAGGCCTGAGGTGGACATCAAGCCCCAGAGAGACATCTGGCCCCACCTGGTTACCTAGGGCCCAGGTGAATACCTAGTCTTCATCCCTAGGTGGACCCAGCCCTGTATGACTAGGATGATCTAGAATCTGATATATGCCTGGGCCTTGGATGTCCACATAGGGCCATGTGTCCATATGGGGCCTGAGCATCAACTAGAGCCTGATGTTTACCAGAGGCCTAGACAACCACCTGAGGCCCCCCTGGGGCCTGATGTCCACCTAAGACCTGGTGTTTACCTGGGGCCTGGGTGACCTCCTGGGATCTGATGTTCAGCTGAGGGCCAGATTTCAGCTGGGCCTGGTGTGTCAGCCTGGTGCCTGATGCATACCAGCAGATGAAGTGTACACCTAAGGTCTGTTGTTCACTGGGGACTAGTGTACAGCTGTGGCCTGATGACCACCTGGGTCCTGGTGTTCACTGAGTGCCTGGTGTCCACCTGGGACTGGGTTTTCCCATGGGGCCTGATGTTCATGGGAGGAGCCTGATGTGCACTTGAAACGTAGGGGCTCCAACTGGGGCCTGATGTCCACCTTGGGCCTTGTATTTACCTATGCCCTGGGCATCTACCCAGAGCCTAAGTGTCCCCTTGAGGCCTGGGTATATATATGTGGCCCAATGTCCACCTTGAGACAGATGTCTACCTGGGGACATATGTCCACATGGGGCCTGATATGGTTTGGCTGTGTCCCTACCTAAATCTGATCTTGAATTGTAGCTCCCATAATTTCCATGTGTCATAGAGGGACCCAATGGAAGATAATTGAATCTTGAGGATGGGTCTTTCCTGTGCTGTATTCCTGATAGTGAATAAATCTCATGAGATCTGATGGTTTTATAAAGGAGAGTTCCCCTAAACAAGCTCTCTTGCCTGCCACCGTGTAAGATGTGACTTTGCTCCTCATTCACCTTCAGCCATGATTGTGAGACCTCCCCAGCCATGTGGAACTGTGAGTCCATTAAACCTCTTTCCTTTATAAATTTCTGAGTCTCAGGTATGTCTTTATTAGCAGCATGGAAACAGACTTATACAGTAAATTGGTGCCAGGAGTGAGGTACTGCTGTAAAGATATCAAAAAATGTGGAAGCTACATTGGAAATGGGTAACAGCAGAGGTTGGAACTGTTTGGAGGGCTCAGAAGAGGACAGGAAGATGTGGGAATGTTTGGAACTTCCTAGAGACTTGCTGAATGGCAATGGCTTTGATTAAAATGCTGACAGGAACTTGTTTTGAACTGAAATAAAGGTGACTCTTGCTATGTTTCAGCAAAAAGAAGAAGCATTTTGCCCCTGCCCTCAAGATTTGTAGAACTTTCAGCTTGAGAGAGGTGATTTAGGGCATCTAGTGGAAAAAATTTCCAAGCAGCAAAGTGTTCAAATGGTGGCTTGGGTACTGTTAAAAGCACTCAGTTTTATGTATTCACAAAAATATGGTTTGGAATTGGAAATTATGTTTAAAAGGGAAGCAGAGCATAAAAGTCCAGAAAATTTGCAGCCTGGTGATGATGTAATAGAAAACAAAACTCTATTTTCTGAGCAGAAAGTCAAGCTGACAGCAGAAATTTGTGTAAATGTCTCCAGGGCATGTCAGAAGTCTTCATAGCAGACCCTCCCATCACAAGCTGGGAGACCCAGAAGGAAAAAAAATGGTTTCATGGGCCTGACCCAGGGCCTTGCTGCTTTGTGTAGTCTCAAGACTTACTGCCCCACATCCCCGGCAAGGCTAAAAGGGGCCAACACAGAACTCAATCCATTGCTTCAGAGCACGCAAGCCTCACGCCTTGGCAGCTTACATGTGGTATTGGGCCTGCAGGTGCACAGAAGTCAAGAACTGAGATTTAGGAACCTCCACGTAGATTACAGAGGAGGTATGGAAATGGCTGGATGTCCATGCAGAGGTGTGCTGCAGGGATGAAGCGCTCATGGAGAACCTCACAGAAGGAAAATGTGAGATGCAAGCCCCCACACGCACTGTATGTTTGGAAAAGCCAGACACTCAACACCAGCCCGTTAAAACAGCCAGGATGCGGGGGAGGGAGCTATACTCTACAAAGCCACAGGGGTGGAGCTGCCCAAGACCATGGGAACCTACCTCTTGCATCAGCGTGTCCTGGATGTGAGACATGGGGTCACAGGAAATCATTTTAGAGCTTTAATATTTGACTGCCCCACTGGATTTTAGACTTGCACGGGGAAGGTAGCCCCTTGGTTTTGGCCAATTTTTCCCTTTTGGAACAGGTGTACCTGCATTATATCTAGGAAGTAACTAACTTGCTTTTGATTTCATAGAGCCATAGGCAGAAAGGATCTGCCTTGTTTTAGACTTTGGACTTGGACTTTTGAGTTAATGCTGAAATGAGTTAAGACTTCAGGAAAATGTGGGGAGGCATGAATTGGTTTTGAAATGTTAAGGACATGAGATTTGGGAGAGACCAGAGGCAGAATGATATGATTTGGCTACGTGCCCACCCACTTCTCATCTTAAATTGTAGCTCCCATAATTTCCATGTGACATGGGGGGACCTGGTGGGAGGTAATTGAATCATGGGGACAGGTCTTTCTCATGCTGTTCTCATGGTAGTGAATAAGTCTCATGAAAGTTGATGGTTTTTACAAAGGGGAGTTCCCTACACAAGCTCTTTTGCCTGCTGCCACGTGACACATGATTTTGTTTCTCATTTGCTTTCAGCCATGATTGTGAGGCCTTCCTAGCCACGTGGAACTGTGAGTCAATTAAGCCTTTTTTTTTTTTTTTACTATAAATTACCCAGTCTGAGGTATGTCTTTATTAGCAGTGTGAGAACAGACTAGTACAGAGCCTGAGTGTACATCTGGCACCTGATGTCTACCTAGGGCCTGGTGTTCACCTGAGGCCTGATATCCACCTAAGACTTGGTGTTCTCTGGGGACCTGGACATTTGCCTGGAGCGTTATGTTCAGCCAGGGCCTGAAGTTCACCTATGCCTGATGTTCACCTGGGGCCTGGGTGTCAACCAGGGGCCTAATAGCCACCTGGAGTCCAGTGTCTACCTGAGGCCTGATGTCTGCCTGGAGCCAGAGTGTTTACCATAGGGCCTGGTGTTGGTTTGGGACCTAAGTATTTACCTATGGCCTGGGTGTCCACCTGGGGCCTGACTTCCAACTGGTTCTTTGTGTCAAGCTGGGACCTGATGTCCACTTTGGGCCTAGGTAACTTCCTGGTGGCTGATGTCCGCATGGGTGCTGAGGACTACCTGAGGCCTGGTATTAACCTAGAGCCTCATATTCATCTGAGGACTCATGTCCACATGGAGTGTATGTATCAACCTGAGCGCTGGAGTCCTGAGTGTATGTCCACCTGGAGTCCAGTGACTACCTGGGGCCTGATGAACAAACACATGGGGTGCTGGCATCCAGCTGGGACTCATGTTCAGATAAGATCTGCAGTTCTCTTGGCCTGGTGTCCACCTGGGCCTTTGGTAGTTATCAGGTCCCAGGAAAAACTTAGGCCCCAGGTGCGCATAAGCCTCCAAGTCAACATTCAGGCCCAAATTTGATACCTAGAAGGACACTAGGCACAAGATGAACAACAGGCCCAGGGTGAACACTAAACCCCAGGTGTGTACCTAGTCCTCTGGTGGACATCAGGCACTAGACTGACACACAGGCACCTGCTGGCCACCTGGGTGGACGACTTGGGGCCTGGTTATCAACTTTGGGCCTGATATACACTTTGGGCTCGTTCTCCACCTGGGACCTGATGTCTACCCAGTGACTAGTGTACTCCTGAAGTCTGATGTCCATCTGGAAACTGTTATACATGTGAGTCCTGATGTCCACCCGGGGCTGGATGTCCCCCTGGGGCTAGATGTTTACCTAGGGCCTGGTGTCCACCTGGGGCCTGATATTCATCAGAGGCTTAGTTATCCACCTATGGCCTGGTGTTCATCTGGAGCCAGATGCCAATCTGAGGCTAGGTATACACCTAAGGCATGATATCTACCTGGGGCTTGGGTGTTCATGTGAGGCCTGATGTCAACCTAAGACCATGTGTTCACCTGGAGCATGGGTGACAATCTGGGTTTTGATGTTCAGCTAGGGCCCAGAGTTCACCTGGGATCTGTGTGTCAGACTGGTGTCTGCTGCACACCTGGGGACTAGGTACCTACCTGGGCTCTGGTGTTCCCTGGAGACTGATGTCTATCTGGGGCCTTGTATTTACCTAGAACCACTGCATCCACCTGGGACCTGAGTGTCCTCATGGGGCCTGGTGTCTGCCTCAGACCTGATATCCACTTTGGGATGGAAGTCCACCTAGGGATGAATATTCAGTAGAAGCCTGATTGTCCACCTGGTGTGTGATGTCTAACTGGGGCCTGGTGTTCATCTGAAGTTTGATATCAACCTGGGGCTGGACATTTGCCTGGAACCTGATGTACAGCTGGTGCCTGAAGTTTATCTGTGCCTGGTGTCCACCTGGGGCCAGGTTGTCAACCTGGGGCCTGAAGACCTCCTAGAATTCAGTGTTCACCTGAGGGCTGAGGTCCACCTAGGGCTTGGGTGTCCAAATACGATCAGATGTCAACTTGAGGTTTGTGTATTTACCTAGGGTCTAGTTGTCCACCTGGGGACTGATTTTCACTTGGTTTTTTTTTTCCCCCTTTAGAAATTATTTCTTTTTTTTTTTTTCATTGCATTTTGGGTTTTGGGGTACATGTGAAGAACATGCAAGATTGTTGCATAGGTACACACATGGCAGTGTGATTTGCTGCCTTCCTCCCCATCACATATATCTGGCATTTCTCCCCATACTATCTCTCCCCAACTCCCCACCCCCTGCTGTTCCTCCCCTATTTCCACCCAACAGACCCCAGTGCGTGATGCTCCCCTCCCTGTGTCCATGTGTTCTCATTGTTCAACACCTGCCTATGAGTGAGAACATGCGGTGTTTGATTTTCTGTTCTTGTGTCAGTTTGCTGAGAAT
>CAUYNB010032986.1:0-73491 GCA_963574225.1 Lagothrix lagotricha | reverse complement strand
CTCCCCAGCAATTGCATAGCATTTCATAGGTTTAAATGAAATACTGGTTGGCTGTTTGTTTGTTATTTTCCTCCCTTATTCCTTTCTGTCTCCATTGTATAACACAATTATTAGTATAAAAGAGCTTTTAATATCCATTTGAAGACTGCATTCTGGCCTGGGCAATAGAGCAAGATTCCCGTTCTCTCTCCCTTTTTTTTTTCTTCTTTTTTCTTTATTTCATTCTTTTTTTCTTCCTTCTTTCTCATTTTCTCTTTTTTCTTAAAAAATAAAAATAAAATAAAATAAAAAAGAAAAAAAAAAAGGTAACTGCTAAGTGCCAGACACCATGCCATGCCAGGTGCTGGAGACACAATACAAACTAGGCAGCCTTGGTCCTTGTCCTCTAGGGCTTACAGTTTGTTGGGGAAAACCAGCAGGTCAACAATTAAAATGCACCTACCATATGAGAGCAATGAGAACACACAGAAAAGCCACCTGACTTGGACTTAGGAAGAAAGATTTTGTTCAGGTAGGAAAGATGATTAGAGATTAGCTGGTCTATGCTATGATAGATACCCCCACGATTCCTCCCTCTCGTGTTAATAGTTTGCTGTGGTCCAGGAGTTGTCTCATTTACTTTTGGCTTTGTCGTCAGTCTGATGGTCCTCACTTTCTCTCAATTTTTCCAAACAACAAAAAATTATCTTTGGATTTGTCCTTCAGTGGAATTTGAAATATATAACTTCATAAACTCTCTAAATTTTCTATTCCTGTATTTGTCTAATCTTCAAACTATTCTAATTTAAAATTTGAAAGTATGCAAAAGCTTATTTTCCTTCTAAAGGTTAAATCATAACTTACTTATATTGTGGATAATATCAACCAAAGTTCCTGCATTCTACAGATTTCTTAAACCTCAGGTTCAGGATTAAATTCCCAGTTTGTGGCCCATTGTTGTCATTAGCCATGCAAAGCCTCCCTTTATTAATATTTTTCCTCCATTGCCCCCATATCCCATGCTCTGCCACTCTATTTCTCACTCCCATGCTTAGCAACCATTCTAATGTGTTTATGAACATCTTTCTGTTTTCTTGAAAATTGAATATCGTATACATGAATCTATAATTTACATAAATTTTCTCATTTTTTTTTTTACTAACCACTATCATTTAAAGTACTTACAGCTTTCATGTTGTTATAAGCATGTCTAATCTCTACTTCTAACTACTGCGTAATACTCCAATGTATATTACCAGACATTTTATCTGTTTGTTCTCTTAGTGATAACACCTGGCAACCCAGCAGTCTCCAGCCTTCTTGGCACCAGGGACTGGTTTCAAGGAAGATATTTTTTTCCAGGGCAGTAGGGATGGGGGTAGGTTTTGGGATGAAACTATTCCACTTCAGATCATCATGCATTAGTTAGATTCTCATGAGGAGTGTGCAACTTAGATCCCTCACATGTGCAGTTCACAATAGGGCTTGCACTTCTCTGAGAATCTAATGCCAAGGCTGATCTGACAGGAGGCAGAGCTCAGGTGGTAATGCCCACTGGCCTGTGGCTCACCTCCTGCTGTGTGGCGTGGTTCCTAACAGGCCATGGACCAGTATCTGTCAGTGGCCCAACCCCTGATTTAACCCACTGTGGCCTAAAAACAGATCCAGGTTTTATGGACCCGTGGCTTATACAACTGGGGGAGGAGTTTGAGAAAAAATTCAAAATACAAGTATAAATTATGTACAAAAGACTAATTAATACAGAAGTGAATGTTTATTAAAAGTGAGAACAAAAACTAAATCAGTTGCTTCTGTATTAACAATGACTAACCAATACCATAAATTCCAAAATTTTATTACTTTACTCCTTAACACATTTTCTTTAGAACTTTCCCTTCATTTTGGCTTCATTCTCTTTGATCTTTCCTTTGCATGGCTTCAATTTTGTAATGGAGAAAATAGAAACAATTTAGTCTGTCTTTTACCACAATTGATTATAGTGTGTATATGTTCATTACTGAGAGTTGAGCAGATTTCTCTGAGTTTTACAACTTGATTTTGGTAATGGCATGTAAATTTTCAGTATTACTGTCAAATTTGGGAACACCTTCTTCAAGTTTCTTTCACATACGAGTTGTAAGGTATCAGAGTATGTTCAGTGTCCTTGTTCAGAAGCTAATCTTACATACCCTAAATCAACCACACCCAACCACTCTGTTATCAGTGTCCTCCGTGTATTGATGTATGAAGAGTTTGCTATCTCAATACGTTTGGCCATTTTATGGCAAATGAGCAAAACATTCTAATATTTTTCTCCAACCTATTCATATGATTCACTCTTCTTTATAAACTGGATTACTATACAATCCAAGGATTTATTTAACAGTGCTAAAAGAAATGCATGTCTTCTTCTTTAAGAAATAATACATTTAACTTTTGCTTCTGGCATGACAAAACATTGTTATAGTTCATTGCTCATTGTTAATATAATTTCTGTTGATTTCATTGCTCATCTCTGTAACTTTTGTTTCATATTCCCTAATTTTCCATCACTACTTTAATACAAAAACTCAAAAATGATGAAGAATGTCATATGATATAATATAATTATATGTCTACTTTTTTTTTTCTATCCAACATCCAATCTTCCTTGTTATCTAGAATGAACAGGGATTTCCCACTGTGTGTAGTGGTGATGGAATTCAGAGCCCTGACAGTTGCTATGGAAAGCTAAAGTGACTAAAGTGACTACATTTCCTCTTACTGTGGTGAGGTCACCATCTCCTAAGCTTATTCAAGTGTATATCCTGGGCTTTACTTTGAACCTGGTAAAAGAAGCCAAATAAAGGAAGGTCTGATTGAAATTCCCTTTTTCGGGGTCTGTATACAGCTATGGTAGAATCCTGTGTGGCAGCAGTGACCAGTAGTCCTAGCCAGCTGCGTTTGCCAAATAGCCTCTAGATTTCCCTTTTCCTATACAGCTCATTTTCCTATACAGCTGCTTCCAAAGCCTTCCAATGAATGGATGAGCACCCAACAGCTTCCAATAAATCTCCATTTGGCTTGGGACAGCCAGTGATTTTTCTCTTGCAGTGATTTCTATTGCAATCAATATCCTTGCTTAATATGAGAAATTACTTTTGACTCACTTTGTGGGAACTAGGTTATGACCAAAACAAGCTCCTTTTGGATATGGCAGTTTTGCTAAGTGATTAAAGCATTTCTTCTGAATTGCTTGAAAATTAATCATTTGACCTCAGAAGTAGTGATTTAAAAGAAATATAATACAGTCTGTAAATGCAGAATCCATTTCAATATTGTTCCTATCATAGTACTTCTTACATTATAAAATAGATACGAGTTTGCTTATAATCTTTATTAATATTTCTGCAATATCCACATTTCAAAATTTTTTATTATTGACTAAGTCTATCCTTAAAATTCATGTTAAATATACATACTGCTTTTATATCTTTTACACTATTATTCTCAGCCTTTAAAAATGAAATCACAGATATAAGTATAACAAACCCAAGCCCATTATTTAATCTTGCAGGACCATAAGCCTTCAATGAGCAACCTGATGATGTTAACTAGCTACAATAAAACAAACTTTGAAAACTCTAAAATATTTTTAAATTAAATTTTCTTTTAAAATTATATTTTTATTACATTTCAAATAATTTTGTCCTCAAGAAAATATGGCAAATGCAAGAATATATTCATTATAAGAAATATAAATATTATAATAAGGTGATTAAATAATAATTGTAAGAATGCAATAATATTTTATCTTGGTCTAAACCAGTAGTCCTCAACAGGATAATTCTCCCCTGCCCCCAAGTTGAGTTACCAGAGTTAGCAAATAAAAATCCACAGTCAGTCAAATTTGAATTATTAATAATTATGTATACATATTCTGAGATAAATGGAAAAATATCTACAGAACAGTCTTAATCATTTTTTCTTTTCTTTTCTTTTCTTTTTTTTGAGACGGAGTCTTGCTCTGTCACCCAGGCTGGAGTGCAGTGGCGCAATCTTAGCTCACTGCAATTTCTGCCTCCGGAGTTCAAGCGATTCTCCTGTCTCAGCCTCCCAAGCAGCTGGGGCTACAGGCACACGCCACCACATCCAGCTAATTTTTGTATTTTCAGTAGAGACTGGGTTTCATCATATTGGCCAAGCTGGTCTTGAACTCCTGACTTCATGATCCACCCACCTCAGCCTCCCAAAGTTCTAGGACTATAGGCATGAGCCACTGTGCTTAGCCGACAGTCTTAATCTTAAAATTTACTCATTGTTTATCTAAGATAAATGATCAGTATGTAAATTACATATTTCTTTTCTGAAAATTTCCTTGATGATTTGGCTTTCATTAATAGTTTCTTGTCTTGCAGAATTGGCTTATAAAATTTTTTGTAGTTAGAGTCTATGTTCCATCTACAATGTAACATATCTTCCATAGTGGTCACATCCAAATTTTCTCCTTTGTCCATTGAACATTCATTAATGAGAACATTGTGAAGTCTAGCTTATAAGTCCAACTTATTGCACATGTTCAATATTAGCCTTATTAGCTGGACTTCTGAGTATGTATTGACCTCGAGTTAACTCTGGGACTTACTCCTTTGCTAAAGAACATAACACCATATTTCATAAAATAACTTTTTTTTTCATTTTTCAGGATTAGATTGTATATCTTGATCTACAACTTTAAAAAATATTTTCCACTGACAAAAAAGAACATTGTTATAAACTTTTATTCCCTTCTTTGAGTACATATGATAATTTCTCCTCTTCCGTCCTTGAAGGAATACCAAGGATGGTATTACTAAATACCATCCTTGAAGAGTATTTAGTAACATTCATATTAAAGAATCAAATTCTTCAAGGGATAAAATCCATTTCAAAATATACTCATGATAAATGTCAAAATAATTATTCACTTCAAGATGGACTTTTTCCCTGTCCTTAAGTTGTGTTGTTCCTCTTAAAACAACCTTGGCATACAAGGGATAAACTTTTCATTTATTTTGTCTTTAATACATTCAACAACTCTTTGTAAGCAATGGAGGGCATCAGTTAACAATGTTCACTCTTCTTTCGAATTGCATAATCCTGTTGCTAAAAGATATGGAAAGCTATGAGCAAGAAAAAGTCTGATTTCAGTGCTTCAAATAAACTAAGAATTCTTTCAACCGCATCTATTAAAGAGAGCCAATGACTTTTAAAATATGAAAGAAATGGGCCGGGTGTGGTGGCTCACACCTGTAATCCCAGCATTTTGGGAGGCCAAGGCGGGTGGATCATGAGATCAGGAGTTCGAGACCAGCCGGGCCAACATAGTGAAACTCTGTCTTTACTAGAAAATGCAAGAATATTAGCCAGGCATGGTGGTGGGCACCTATAATCCCAGCTACTTGGGAGGCTGAGGCAGAAGAATCACTTGAACCCAGGAGGCAGAAGTTGCAGTGAGCCAAGATGGTGCCATTTCACTCCAGTCCAGGCAACAGTGCAAGACTCCATCTTAAAAAAAAAAAAGAAAAAGAAAAAGAAAAAGCAAGAGAACTGAAACATAATGAATACCAAGGAAACTACAAAAATGCTTTGTTAGTTGAGTTTGAATAGAATAAATGCTGAAATAGAATAATTTCCTGATATTACTTTACTGACAATTATTTTACTGATATCAGATGCTGTTTGAGCAGCATCATGTAGAATATGGCAGAAGAGCCAACACTCTTCATAGTCCCATTTATACTTTGCTTTAACTTTGAAATATATCACCTTTATACAAATAACCACCAAATTTATATTTGTATTAGCTCCACAAAATAAGTATAATTTTTATGACTGCGAACTCAATCAGAAGGTCTCTGCAATAATTTCCTGTTGTTTCTGAAGATGCATCTGGAAGGGATGTTACAATAGCCTTGTAAGCAAGACTTTTTATGAGAAAATTATTATAAGAATAAAGGAATTTCCATCCCAAATTGTGATTACTTGCATTTATGGCTATGCCATAAAAAAGTGAAACATTTGAGCTGTGGTAACCTCTGTAATAGTAAATGGAGTTATTATATTTCTTATTATGGTGGTACATTTTTGTCCTATAGCACTAGAAAACTTACTTACAATTTTACATTAAAAAATACTTGTGGTAGCACAACTCAAATTGTGTCATTTGAGCTTAAAACCTGTTATGATATACAAAGTGGAAGAAAACTTCTGCTGCAATTATTTTGTCTTTATCTGAATTTCTTTCAATAAAATGTTATTTTATTACTTTCTTTGGTATAAGTTGAGGAAATCATAAATCTATTAGCTAGCTGTTAGTATCTGCTGGCTTACATCTAAGTTTTCACCATTTTCAATATTGAATAAACAACTGCATTCTGCACAAAGAGCTTCAAAAGGTGTTTTTCTTTGCTTACTGCACCTCCATTGTTTATACAATTTACCATAAAACTTACACTGCATTTTGACATTTTTGAGTTCACTTCTACACAAATAAAAAATGGATATTAGTAGTTGACCCCGGAATTTAGAAGTTGAATTTGATGATCTCACAGCTTTGTTGCTGTGTCAGTTACCCATAGGTCCAAACTCATAACTAAACATAAACAAGAGTTGAGCCAATAAAAGAATTGCAAACTTGTCAACTTACAGTAAGTTGAACTAAATATTGGATGCCAGAAATGTAAATGTTCTGTTCGCCAGCAAGACAGAAGAATTGTACTAATGAGAGACAAGCTCTTGGAACAAAGCCACAGCTAACATTATATAAGGTTTGGGGAAATGTGCAGGAGTGTTTACAGAATGAGGGACTTCCAGCTGTGTTAGTGTGGACACTGGAGTAAGACTGCTCTTGACCTTCTAAATTTTGGAAACACGGTCACTAGAATGGGACACTTACTGATTGGCTGCTCTCTAGCACCACAGGGACTGGCACTGACTGGGTGACATTCAGGACTAGGGGTTTATCATTAGGAGACTTTCAAAATCTTGGACTACCCTTCACTTGCTAACTTTCAGAAGCATAGTTACTGAAGTGAGGCAGTTCCTGACTGGCTTATTTTCAGAAACATGACCACTGGAATGAGGATGTCACAGATTTAGCTGACTTTCAGAGCCTGTGTACTGATCCTGAGTTAATGCTAAGTAATGATGATTACCTGTTCACAGCTTGAAACTTGGGCTTAAAAACCAGTCTTTTCCTTTCTTGAATTTGAAAAATAAGCACAGTCTCAGCATGTACAGAGTATTTTTCTCATCATTATTCCCTTATGAATGCAGAATAACAACTCCATATACATCAATTACACTGGATTAGGTATTATAAGTAATTTAGAAATGATTTAAAGTATATGGTAAGATATGCATAGGTTATATGCAAATGCTATACCATTTTATATAAAGAACTTGAGCATCTCCAGATTTCGATATCTCAAGAGGTTCTCGAACCAGTCCCTCACTGATACTGAGGGACAATTGTACTTTTAATTGTTTTTTGGTGTTCCCTTAGCCAGACTTGCTAGAAACAGCATAGGGATTGTACAGATTCTCATTTGTGGAGGTAAACATTTCAGCTGATGTTGGCATTTAAGCGATTCAATCACCAATTACTGTGGTAGAAAAACTGTCCAATTTTTGTAATTTATTGAAAAAACCTAAGATAAAGGAAACTTAGGCTGCCTTGACAAAGCCAAGAAAGGGTGCAGGATAAACTCATTACATACATTTCCTAGTTTCATATACTGTACAGATGAGACATCTGACTCTCCCTCATGGGAACATGGAGGAAGAAGGGTGCTTGTAATAGACATCTGGTGAGTAGGGGACAGAGAGGCCGCTGAAGTTCCTATAGGAATGCCCCCAAAAATCAATCATGTGAGGTTGAGAAACCTATGCTTAGACCACAATTTCACCTGGAGGCTTTTTCCATGTAACACTGCCAGGGTCCTTAGAACTTACTTGCTCCTTTGGCTCCAATTGATTTGTTTACATTACTAAATTGCTTTGTTTACATTGTAAATAGCCTGAGAGGCTGCCTGGGTTTCTAGTTCTCTATCTTCTGAGAGGTATTCTAGGCTTTCAGTATATCCACCAAGGCTAATCACTAACCTTTTTCAGTTGTAATCATTCCACTGTAATCAAATAATTAAGCTCCAAGCTTTGGTATTCCTTTTATAGTACTCTGAGTAAAGGATACCTGTGCCGAGTTGTAGACCCTGGGCATTGACACTAACTCATTGGGAAATACTGACTGATTATTTTCATTATTTTTTAAGGAACTGTTTCCTTAACAAATACAGTGGAGAGAAAGGGATTCCAGAAAAAGATAGATATATGATTTTGAAGAGATTAAGCAGGAAAATCATCAAGTCTATATTTTGTAAATCTCACTTTTCACATAGTCTGGAGGGTAAATTTACAGCAGAAAGATCAGTTACCAAGTGAATAAAACTGACATTGTTTGGGGGTGATATGGAAACATATTGAGGTATAGGTATGTGGTTATATCTGAGAGATAATGAAAGACTGGAAATGACGGTTCAACATGGAATTCCAGAAGTGAGATGAGCATCAAAGATTGCTTTCTCAGGTATCTCACTTGGCCAACCAAGTTAATACCCTTGTGATTTCTTAGGAGAGGAAACTAGGAGGACGAGGCTTAAAGAACAGGGAAAAAAATGATAAATCCAATTTTTGACATCCTGTGTTTGAGATGCCTGAGAGACACAAAGTAGACAGGTCCAATAAGCAGTTAACAATTACTCTGGAATTCAAAATGGGAGGTTGGGTTGGAAAGAGTAACTTTGGAAACACCAGCATATAAAGAGTAATTTGAAATTGACCAGGAAAATTCCTACACCCAAGAGGTTAATAGTTTTTAAGAAAGACTGGTACATAAACGATCATAATACAAACATGACATAATAGCTTAAATGGAAGTATTTTAAAAGTACCTTGGAAACACAAGGGGTTAGAAGTTGGTTTGAGTTGGTACAGGAAAGAGGAAAAGACGAGCTGGAGTTCAGCAGAAGAATATGGTAGGATATAGATTTCTAAAGGCTGGACAGTATAAGCCAGGCTACCTTCTTTTTAATCCAGACTCCAACACTGAAAAGCTAGGTTACCTTGGTCAAGTTACTTAACTGTATATCTCAGTTTACTCGTCTGTGAAATGAGTATGAAAAGAATATTGAATATTTAAATGAGTTAATATATATAAATACTCTAGAACCATACCTGGACCAATAAGAACTCAATATATACCTCTATTATTGTTATTATCATTATTAGGCAAAGGGAATCAAATAAACTGAGGCACAAATGCATCAAAATGTACACAGCAAATTAAGGAAATAAGAAGAGGTCTATGCAGTACTTGGCAGCACCCTTTCCAGGATACAAGAGAGGAACCAGAGCTTTCCAGCAGAACAGTAGTGCCAGGATTCTCCTTCAATGGGAATCTTTTCAGCAATTTTGCAGCAATCAATGCAGCAAAGCATACCTATCTAAATACAAGGAGATGAGGTCCACATCGAGCAGTTGTGGGAGTTGCCCTGCTTAAAAATTACTTGTCTCACATGAACCCATATCGATTGTAACAACTTCAATTTTGTGCCAAAGGGGTATGCACACTTAAAGGAGTCACTGCATTAAGGGGGTTCGAAAGTGAGATAACACCATCAAGCACTGATAGCTCTCCCTGTCTAGACAGGATCTACCAATGAGGGCTTATTTTTTTTCTCTTTCAGTACTCCTTATATTAAAATTATACAAGATGTTACTATTACAATCTGTCTAATGCCCATGTGTACAAAAACAGCTCTATACTTATACTATTTTTGGCTCCTCCTTTCTCATAGCTTTCATGTTTTTTTTTTAAACTTTTTATTGTGTACTAATTATAGGAAAGGAGTAAAAATAGTACTAAACATTCCCTTATGCCCTTTGCCCCACTTCCCATAACGTTTACAATTATGTAACCATAATATAGTTATCAAGAACAGAAAATTAACATCAGTATGATATTACTATCTGAATTGCAAATCTTACTTAAATTTCACCAATTTTTTTCTGTAGTCTCTTTTTATCTGCAACAGATCTTCAATTTTTTTTCTTTTTCTTTCATGACCTGACAATTTTGCAGAATACAAATTAGTTATGTTGTAGAATTCATCTCAACTTGGGTTCATTCAATTTTTCATAAGGTTATGCATTTTTTTGCTGGAATACTCCAAAAAAGATGTATCCTTAGTGCATTATATAAAGTAGATCATGATGCTCATATGTCTTATCACTGGAGATGTCTCTCTTGATCATTTGGTTTAGCTGGGGCCTGCCAATTTTCTCCACTATTCAGTTACTTGCTTTCTCTTTCTTATTGTTAAGTATTTTGGTGAGGATAGCTTGAGACATGGAAAACCAAGTTTCTCCTCCAACTTTTGCCCACAAATTTTAGCATCCATCAGTGGATTTTATCTGCAATATTTATTACTGTGCTGTTTGCTTGCTGGTGATACTTTGCAGCTCAGGAGTCATTGCTAACATAAATAATGTTACTTTGAAATATAATAGACACATAGTGTTTTTATGTGTTTCCAGGGAAAAGGGCTAAGAAGTTAAATGAAGGTTGAATTGTCAAGGAGAATCAGAGAGAAAATAGTTAACCTCCTGCCCATAGGGACTTGAAGATTCATAGTCTTCAGAGTAGGCTGTGATATACAAATGTATATTTAGGAGAAAGGGAGAAAATGCAGAGGGATGAAAAGTCTCTAGACTGGGTTCCCGGGGACAGCTGAGAGATGCAGTAAATGTATTTTTTTTTTTTGGAAAAACAAAACTCTTTTATTCCTGAAGTTCTTCTCTGTATAGGGATCAGTACCAATCCCTGGAGTCAAGCAGGTGTTGGAGGGAATAATGTTTATATTTTGGCCTTTTTTGTTTTCCTGTCTCTCCCTCCCCCACCAAGAGCACTGTATTTACTTCTACCTCTTCCAGCCAAAATGTTTTCTTAGGACCCCATTCTTTGCTGTGGAAAAATTCATCACACTTCTAATTATTTATTTAGTGTCTGTCATCTTGGCCACATGGTAAACTCCGTGAGGTAGTGACCTCATCTACTTTGTTCCCAATGTATAACACAATGCCTGGAACATAATGTTGACATGATTAAATACTAAACAAATGAAACAAGATGGTTGCATAATATGAACTGCAAGCTACCTCACATACATTAAGGGTTAAATGGTCTTCTGTAGTCTGTTGTAGAAACACTGCATATGAATTACAGATATATTTATTCTGAATTCCTAACAAATGCCTTGTAAATGAACCTCTATAATGTAACCCAATAGCATGTTTCTGACAAGACTTCCTACGAATAAAACTTAAAATAGAAAAACATCCTCATATAAATTATATTATTTGATCTAATTTACATAGATGTTAAAATATTTATACTGTAGGCCAGACACAGTGGCTCATGCCCGTAATCCCAGCACTTTGGGAGGCTGAAGCAGGCAGATCACTTGAGGTCAGGAATTCAAGACCAGACCAGCATGGCCAACATGGTAAAACCCTGTCTTTACTAAAAATACAAAAACAAAACAAAACAAAACAAAACAAAACAAAAACCCAGGTGTGGTGGCATGCACCTGTAGTCCCAGCTACTCAGGAGGCTGAAGCAGGAAAATCACTTGAACCCAGGAGGTGGAGGTTGCAGTGAGCCGAGATTGCAACACTGCACTCCAGCCTGGGTGACAGAGCAAGACCCCATCTCAAATATATATATGGTAATATTCATTTTAAATAAACAAAAATGCAAAACACAGTGTCCTTAGTTAATAAACCCCATTATAACATAGTAGAAAGATGGTAGGATGAACCTTAAGAAACCTATCTTCATGCCTGGCTTTTACCCTTATCACCCATGATGCCCTGAGTAGGTCATCTAACTTATGCTACCATGCGTTTACACTTGGAAAATGTAGAATGTTCATGATGATCTTTAAAGTGTTTTTCTGGTCTAAAAAGTTTATTTAAATCACTCTGATTTTTCTAAATGTGTAATACCACCATGACTTGTTTAACTTGTTTGAAATAAAAAGCAGTGATTATAATTGATTGTTTAATAAATGCTTCAGTGAAATAATAAAAATACTTTTTGAAGAAACAAAATATAAACAAAAATCCCTAAAATTGGTCCATTATCTGGAACAAACAACAAAAAAGAAATGGATGTGTTCTTTTATATTCATTCTCACCTTCTTTCCTTGCAAGAGAATCCTGGGTAATGTGCCCAATTGTAAAACTAAATTTCCCAGTTTTTTCCTCACTGGTAAGGAGTATGACTAGCTTTGGCAACAGAAATGTGAGAAGTGTTGTATGGAAACTTCCTTGCAGATGCCTGAAAAGGGAAAAGGTGAGTCTTCCCTCCATTCTGTTGCTTTGATGTTGGATATTAGCACTCTAGCACTCCAATCATCTTGGACCACCAAGTGATCTGCAGGCTGGAAACTGGAAGCAACAGATTAGGAAGACAAAGGTATCTGAGTACTCAATGACCTTGCACAGCCACTCTTCCCATCCTGGATGTCTACCTTGGGCTTCTATTAACTCAAAGCAAAAAACCTGAAAGTTTTAGCTACCACGCTCAAAATTATTAACAGCTGAATATAATCCTAAACACTGCTAAAACTGAACTATCAAATTAGGTGATTTAATTTGATTGACATTAAACTGACTAACTTGGAATGCAATGATTCTTAGTAACATCATATATAACATTGAGACACATTTTACTTCTGTTCTTTCACATTTACCAAACTTTATTTCATTTTTTATAATTATTTCTAATTTTTAAAAATTACCTTCCTTACTGTTTGTCATATTACCATACAAGTTGGTTTTCTCAAAGAGCATAGACTTTATGAATTACAGAGGGCTAAAAAACAATTTCATAACCAAACAATTTCAATACCACAATTAATATATTTTCAATGAGAAAAATAAAGCACAGAGCACCTATATCTTAGGTAGCATTCAAGATGAAGGTCAAAACACAACAAAATATAAGTTTTACTTATGAAAGAAGCCCATGGATTATACCCATTAATCCAGAGGTAGTGTTTTAATGATCCCAACAATTACATTGTACATAGACATAGGTCCAAATGGACTGTACATAAAGGGCTATATTAAATTATTCTTCCTCAGTTGAAGTTTTCCAAGACCAATGCTACTGAAATCTATTTTAAACTCTAGAAATAAAAATTCAAACACTTAAAGAAAACTATATTAATTGCTATCTACTGAGGCTTAATAATTATTAATCATCTTGATTTAATATGAAAATCTCAGATGGCAAGTCAAACTTATCTTTCTGAAAAGAATAGGATACAACAAAGCTAACATTAAAATTTAGCCATAAACTGACTTCGAGGATACAGAAAATATTTTTAAATGCACCTCACATTTTTTAAGCAAAATACTATTTAGTGCCTTAAACTCATTTCTGTTTTTCCATGACTAGATTTAAGCCAGATAATGAAATAAACCTATATTATATCTGTCCTAGGTATGAATTGTTCTTATTTATGTGGCTTTATTTGGGGGTTTGTCATTTTTGGGCATGGCAATTTTAAGGTTGTGACAATTAAAATTTTTAATGAGAACATATGTGATTTTGTAGTTTTCATTTGGAAACCCTTATATACAGAGTGGAATACTGGTTAAGAGTCTGGAGAAGTTCTTTTCACAATTTTGTGACCATGACTCACAATTCAAACTAACATTTAGTTCTGTAACTTATATTTTATTTATTGTATTGTTTATACAATACAAAAATATTTTATTCATTTTATAGAATCAATACATAAATATGAATACATATTTATGAAACAATTTTTCATAAATATGAAACAAAATTTCATAAGCAATACTTATTCTTAAAGTATTCCTCCCAGTGTTGTTTATTATAATTTACTGCATGATATTTGTATGTGTGATTAAATCTACGTACCACAACACACTAATCCTGTTAAAAAACACTGCTCTAGAATTATTAAAACTTAGAGGAAAAATCAAGTCTTTTGATTCACAAATAAGGAAACTGAAGTGTCATCTAGAGAGTCAGATACTTTGCCCAAGATAACACAGCTGTGTATAGCAGAGCCAGGATTTGAACTAAGATCTGTTTCTCCCTAGGCCAGTATAGGAAAAAAGGTAATATTAGAGAAAGCATGCCTGTGTTTTAAAACTTTAAAATACAGAAATATATGGCTTAGAATATGTACCTGTCACAAAGGTCTTGGCATTTGAATTTTTATTGATGACTCATTTGGCTTTATTCAGCAGACTCGAGTTTAGAAATTCAATCAGTGAGTAGTTTATCTGGTAAACTGTCCTTGTAATTAAATAAAACAATCCCCAGAAACTTAATTGAAGGATGCCTGCCCATCAGGAACACCTAGAAGCCACGCTTTGTTGGTCTGTTTAAGCCAAATATCTGGCACACTGCTCTTTGGAAACCAAATTAAAAATGACAGGCAAGTTGGTCTTAACTTCCTTAAAGGCACGAACAAGTACTAGCTAACTCTCTGATATATAATGTGTCACAGAAAAGGTTTATTTCACATGTAGTGGCCTTTTATCAACAGCAACATAATTTGGGAATTTCTAAATTTTTAATTTAGATCTTTAATATATAAAAAATTGGAGAAGGGCGGGGAAGTTAAACAAATGCCTGGAGAAGGAAATGTATGTTCTCAGAATTTTGTTAAAATGTAATGAGTCTCTAAGCCTATAAAAAAAATGTGTATATAGGCTTCCTCTGTTAACTGTAATGAATTTATGAAGGTGGATGAGAAGGTGTTTAAATCTAGCTTTCACTCCAACAAATGATATCAAGCCTCTATATTTAAATTCACAAATTGAGTCCTTTGCACCTAAACAAGTGTTTGCTCAAAAAATATTTGTTAATTACTTGTAAATGTACCACTTCAAAGAAGAGAGTTAATAATATAAACATTACCTTAAAATGAGGCTTTTAAATTAAATAAATTTTATGTAATAATATGGTAGAAAATAAAATAGATGAGAATCTTAGCGTAGAATATGGAATTTCTTCTGACATTTTTCTTTGAAGTTTAATTCTACTATATAGAGAGGTAGCATATTGTAGGAAATTATAGGTCCAAACATTGGCTTTACCACTCTTGTGTGAAGCTGAGTAAATGATTTAACCTCAGGAACTATACCTCCTATTTCACTTGTGAGGAAGTTACACAGGTAATCTTTTAGAAAGAGAGGGTAAGGTAAGGCCAGACAAGTACCTGGCTAGGGCTTACTCTATAGTATTACAGCTTGAAAACAAAGAAAAACTACTTTTCAATCAGTTTTACTTTTTCAACTACTACTGATTCTTGGTTTTTGAATTTTTTAAAAATCAGGCTTCTAATCTTTGAGAATTAGCCCTCTAATCATATCATAAAGTTTCCCTCCCTCCCTCCTTCCTTCCTTTTCTTTTTTCTTTCTTCTTTTTCTTTTCTTTTTCTTTCTTTTCTCTTTTCTTTGTTTTCTGTCTTTCTTTCTTTCCTTCTCTCTCTCTGTCTCTCTCTCTCTCTCTCTCTCTCTCTCTTTCTCTCTTTTTTTTTCTTTTTGACAGAGTATTGCTCTATCACCCAGGCTGCAGTGCAATAGTGCATTCACAGATCACTGCAGCCTCCACCTCCTGGGTTCAAGTGATCCTCCCACTTCAGCCTCTCAAGTAGCTAGGACTACAGGCAGGCACCACAATGCCCACCTAATTTTTGTCTATTTTTATAGAAATAGGATTTTACTATGTTGCCCAGGCTGGTCTTGAACTCCTGGGCTCAAGTGATCCACACATCTCAGCCTCCCAAAATGCTGGAATTGCAGCCATGAGCCATCCTGCTTGGCTTTGAGGTTTATTTCTTCATGTTCAACTATACGCCAAGAATATGGTGGCTGTGTATTTGTTCTATATTTTATTTTTATAACTGCATTTCTTTATATTATTTCACAGACATTGATATAGTAAAGTATTTTCTAAAGAACGATTGCCTTTGGAAATATCTCTTAATTGACATTACCTTTTTAGAAGAAAAGTTAAAAGCTGGGCTGGGAAACAAGTGGAAAATAAGATGCTTTTTACTATCATGTATGTAATAGAGTGACATTTGTCAAGCAAATGGAAATTTCACATTTAAGAGTAACTTAGACATATTTATATAACGACATGTTGAATTATACTGGTTTATAATTTTCACAGCTCTTTCACATATAGCAATGCTCCAAAATATAAAATGCAAAGATTACTTTCATTTTTCTTACCAATGGTGACATTGAGATTTACAAAGTTTGGTGCTTGTTACCAAGTCATGTTTAAGGAAAAATTGCAGCTATGACAAGAAGTCAGGTTTTGAGCTTTGAGTTCAGTGGCCTCTACCACTTTATAGCTTCTAGGAAAAGTCATTTTGATAGTAGATGATGAAAGAATTGGCAACAATAGACCAGCAGATGTTTTAAAAGACACTAGTTTAGCCAATATGCCTAAATATATATATGTATCTCTTTAAGACTCCACAAAGAGATATTAATAAGAGTTACTGGAAGTAAACTATAGCTGCTCTGTGAATAAATTCTTAGTTCACAGTTGCTGTGGGAAAAATGAAAGATCCAATTACGAAGTCTGGGAGATTTCCTATAATTAGTTGCTATTATATTACTTTTGCTATGACACAATACAGATGAAAGGAAAAAGGAAGAGGAATTGCTGTTTCATTTCTTTATTATTTTCTTAATTGCTTTTTTACTAACAGCCTGTGTCTCAAGGAAGCCAAGCCATAATCATTTCATCAATAACATTAATCTGTCATTTCATTCAGGAAATACAAGAAAGGTTTTGGTTTTAACCTTAAGAACCCTAGGATATTCTGATCTCTCTTATATTGTCTCGTAAGCATACTTGCAGAATGCCAGTACATCGGAAGGGTGGCAGACTTGTATTTCTGCACGTGTGGCATAAATGTTTGTCAAAATAACAACTATGTGATGATTGTGTATACTATGTTGTTCCCAAGTCTTGTCCTGATTATATTATACTTTATATTTGAGAAACTATGATGCCCTATAAATAGAAAAGAACACAAAAACACATATGTATAGACTATATAATACTAACAATACATTGCATTTACTTTAAAATCATTTCGAATCTTTGGGTTAAAGTTTGTACAAAAAACACAAATGACTTCAATCAGTAATAGGACCAATCTATTCAACAAATGCCATATGGAGATGTCCCTGCTTGGTCATTTCCTAACACCACAGGCCAATCATGACCCTCTTAACATACCAATGGTCAATTACTATAGTTAGTTTTCCTGCCTTTCCTTAAGGTTATAATAATTATAGGATCAACTTTTCCATCCTTATCATTATGCATTACAAACATTATGGCTTTAACTGTAGTCTGGCTCAAATTTTTTTAAAGATTAGAACACTGGAATCAGAGAAAATATTGTACCTCATGCTTAGAATAGAGTCTCTGATTATTTTTTATTACCACCCTTACCACCTAAATAATAGCAATAACAATAATAATAAAGGGTCTCCTAACAAATGAATTTATATACTTGCTAAATTATAAAGAATCTACACATGCAGTATAAAACATTATCTACATTTTAAAATATACACAAAATGGAAACTTTCATTTATTTATTATTATTGAGTGGTTCTTGTATTTTTCCCCTCAATAAATGTTAAATGTCAAAATGCTAAGGGTCAATTCTTTGCTTGTGAGATAAATGATTCAGGTTATTGAGAATTGTCTAAAAGTACATGTGTCTTTTTATAGAGAAATGCTAAGTCTTCCTACAGGAATCCAAACTTTGCTGCAGTAACAGTAGCATCATATTCCAATTAACTAAATTAAACTAGCGCAGACAAATAGAAAAGAACTTAATTGAAAACTGATTGATCACATCACATGCTTATAATAAAGTATAAAGTTAAACATATATCAAAATATGACATTAGTAACACTAAAAAGCCTTATAAAGTTAAAAATATATCTAAATATGACATTAGTAATGAGGCTTTTTAGTATCTATTATTTCATCTGAAGGTGATAATATGGCACTATGGAAAAAAAATACCATTAACTATCACCTGGGAGTCAAAATGAATATGAAATGTGAGAAACCACAAAGTAAAGCCTTTGATGAAACAGCATCTTACAAAACTAAGGATTTGTGATTTTTACATTGGCTTAAAAAATGGTCCTTCAAGTCATCTGCCATTAGAATTGTTTAACCTTGCAAGAGTACTGGGCTTGGTTAAAAGAAACTCAGCTCTATAAACAATCATTATACCAGCAATTCATCAGCATGTTAGATCTTGTGTAAAAGGCAAAATGAAATTTCCTGCTGCTATGATTTTTCACTCCACAACAAATAATCTAAGTTGTTTTGAAACTCCTTTTAGTGAACCTTTTCATGTCTCTTTTCTGGAAAGCCACCTAAAATCCTTTGTGCAAACAAGGAAAGGAAAAACAATCAAGGTAGCAAACTAAGAGGTGGAAATTTCCATCACTGACATCATAGCTGTAAGTTTAGATGAGAATCCCAAATATGGGAGGAGAAGGCCACGAAACGGAAAATACTCTGCCCCTGATGTGAAGCAGCAGTGTAAGACAGAAAGTGTTTGAATCATGTCCTTTGTTATCTTTGCAAGCAGCTTTTTCTCAAGGAACTAAATGGAAGATTTGACTAAATTTCAGACCTCATGAAGTTAATAAATTAGATTTGAGCTAATTTTATTGTGACTGTACCCCAATTACTCCAGGAGTTAAAATATTATAGCCTCTGTATAAGATGGGTATCTAGTGGCTTAAGTAGAGTATCATCCATGTGGAAGAATAGCAAACAAATGACTGCTATGTAATACCCTGAATGAATGAATGAATGAATGAAGACATATATATCTTGAGTTTGTGGTATTCAAAGTTCTTTCACAGAATCTCTACTTTTAGGATCTTTTCAGGACATCATGACAAAATTAGTACTGAACTGTGGTGTGAATACTGAGAAAATTGGCCAGTGACAGGGAGCTTTTATAAAGCTGAAGAGGCCTTCATGAGAGAATGTGATTTCTTAGAGTAGGTGGCATTTGGTTGTGTTATAGAAGAAAACTAATGTTTATAAAGCAGTTACCCTGTGTTAGAAACGTATTTTTTTCTGTAACACTTAGAATTGTTATTATCCTCGTATTAATTCATGGAGAGTTAAAGATGTTCATTTGAGACATATCGAGAGTGAACAGAGGCAGGCTTTAAGCTTATATCTGTCTATTTTGAAAACTTTTACCATGTTGAGGTCAGTATGTTCTTGAAAAAGAGTAACAAACCTAAGGAAAAGGGGATTATTGATTGATGTAAGTTCCATAAAAACAATCTAAATAGGTATTTCAAATTATTAGGGGAAAAAATAAACATTCAAACAAAAACAGATATAGTTGCCAGAAAATTCTGTTGAAGTTGAAGGTGTTTGTTGCTTTCCTTCTTCCTGAGCTCCTGATGTTGTACGTTGTCATAATTAGGGATGAAGATGGTATCCTTGGTTGTATTTTTCCCCTACCACTACCTCCTCCCCAAATATAATAAATTGGGGCCTATATCTTTTTATTTTCATCCCAAGAGAGTATCTTCTAATGATAGAAGTTTTATCACGTTAGGAAGAAAGCAACTGTTAGACATGGGGATTACATATTACACTTTTCAGTACCACTGAAAAACAACTGGATTTAGCTTCCTCCCTGCATTTGGGAGTATTCTGCACTAAAATGGCCACTGTGGAGCAGCACATCATGAAGCTCTATGCCGTTAGTTCTGCTTACTGGGATTTACAGGCTGAGGAACTTTTGTCATCTGTCTTGAAACAACCAAGATGTAGAAAAATAATCTACTGAAATATGAATAAGGAATGTCTCATTCTCTTGCTCCTCTGGGCTTTTGAGTAACCTGTGCTGCTGTGGGAGGTAATTTGTATTACCACTTTGTGAAAGAGCAAATAAACAAGAAAACCAGGGACAATGATGCCCTACCATTACCCCCTTTCCCCTGCCTTAATCAATTTCTCAAAAAGGCTATAAAAATTGAATAGATCATCACAAAAGTCTTCTCATTATTTAGGTCTAACTTAATTCCAAAATGCAACAGCAAAGATCATAGTATTATCATGAAACTTTTATTCTCCCTCATAATGAACGGGTTGTAACTTGGCATTTCTCATACTTGTCCTGGAAAAGCCTTTTATTTATCTCAGCAAAGTAAGATTTTAATGTTTTAAAACTCAGTACTGTCCAATAGAAAATGTGTTAAACTTCTTAAAGCAAATCATGCTTCAGCTATGTCAAAGACACAGAGATGAGCCTCTAGGGGCGTTTCTCCTAACAAATGTGAGATGCTCTGCTCAAGCTGGAAAAAAAAAAAAAATGCATCACCTGTTTGTGAAAGATGTGGTTCAGCTGCTACCCTGACAACAAAACCAAGCACATTAGTGAACTAAGGGACTGCAGAGATACCTGCTATTGTTTGACACTAAAAGGAATTGGAAACTTACTAAATACAGAGCAGGTGCAGAGAAACCTATCATTGTTCTCTCTAAAGCATGGGTTCAGGTGGGAATCCAGCTCATTGAAAAGTGTATGATATATAAAAGTCATAATAAAGTATATAATTTGTGATAGTAGGTAAAAAGCCAGGAGAGGAACAAATCAGACACAAAAATACAGAAACACAGACATTTACACGACAGTTTTGAGACAACCATTTAAATTGTTTGAGCCTCACACTAGACAGAACTCTGAAGAGATGGATATTTCAAATGAAAAATAAAATAGGGAATTGGGACTGGGACTAGGACCGAGACATCCATGTGTCTGTCCCATTTCTCCACATCAATTTGCTGACATCTGCCTGGTCCACTTTTAAAAATATTTTTAGTTATTATGGTGATGCTGAACTAATATGAGTGGTGTTTGGAGAGAACATAAGAAGAGTGAATTTGAGAGTCAATCTAAAATCTTTAGGCACTGGTCCATCACTCTTGACATCTTTATAGCCCGTTCCTCTCTCTCTTCTTATTCTCCTTTTGGATCTTTTATTTTTGAAGTATTCTGTTGTTTCCAATTACACCTACAACTCCTGGTTCAAAATATAAAATGCTTTAATCATGTCAAGTAATTATTCAGAACACAGATGAAAATAATTTCATAACATTGTCCTAAATCCAGAGGATTCATGAATCATTGCTTAGAAAGCCCTTGACACCCAAGGGATATGTTTTCATGCAGGCAATCACCCTGGGAGATCAACATTCCTGGTGGATGATGTACCTCATGTACAAGATGTGTTTGTTTCTCCTGGCTTAGTAAAGAGCTATTTAAGTGGACCTCTGGTTGGGGTGGAAAGCCTTGAGTTCTGTGCTATTTAGAATGCCTCTCAACTAAATGCTTTGTAATTAACTAATTAATGTTCAAAATACACCTGTGGCACTGGTGGTACTATTCCAACATTTTTCCTGAGTAACAAACACATTAAGCCTTTATGTGAAGTAATCAATAAATGAAAACACTGAAAACAAATCCAGGAATCAGTGTCTAAATTACCTGGAAATCACTGGCAGCCAATCCGACCCCAACCCCATCCTTCACAGGCATTTAAAGTTCATACCACAGAATTTAAGGGGTCTGTTACACTCTGACCTAGAACTTGTATAACAAGGTCATGAAGAGAGCAAAGGAGGATGAATATTTTTTAAAAAATTGGATAGGAGTGCCAGATAAAATTCATGGTGTCTAGTCATACTTGAATTTTAGATAAGCCCAGGAACTACATAAGAAATTGACAACTTTTCATAGGCATGTTCCAGAAGGACTAAACCTTTTTCCTATGGCAAGATGGTGGGTTCTTACAGTTTCTCTGCTGACAATCTGTGGCTCCAGAGAGGAAGAGGCAAGAGGATGCCAGGTAGCAAGTAACTCATAAGCCAATGAAAATTAATGAATATTCCACCTTTGCACATGTGCAACTGTTTGTTGATTATCATATACATATTTTCCTACAAACTAAGAATAGTCTTCCAACTGTAAAAAATATGAAAAAGTAGCTATTTTTCCAAACTAGATATGCCCCTCAAGTTCCACAAACTCTAATTTATTATATACTCTCACATTAACCTGCTCATTTAAATGACTGCTAGCCAGCAGCCAGTGCTAGATATAAAAAATATCATTTACTCCCTGGGCACTCAGAATAGAGTAACATCTAATCAACAAGCACAATTGATTATACTTTCTAAGTCATCCCCATACCTTTTCTGTTTGCTTTTTCTCTTTATCTTTTATCTGCACTTAGAGACTAGAGTCTCTAGATTTCCACTCTCTTTTTGTCTTATCCGCAGAATACATATTACTGTCAGAGTGGTAATTAAAAATTGATCACACCTCTCTTCTATTTAAAAATCATCAGCGGCTCCTCAATAGCTTATGGAATTAACCCACAAGGGCCTGTCCTAAGTGGTCCCAGCCCCATTCCCTGCTACTCATTCCCACGCACCTATCCAGAACCCAAGACTCAAAATCCTAAATAGGTGGCTATGTTCTACCTATTCTATTTTAATGTTCCCTCAGGAGCCAGTCCAAGAGTTTTTCACCTACAATCACTTTTCTTAAACCTCCATAGGAGTTACTCTCATCATGATTTGACATAACCACCTTCCCCCAACCCGTGAGCATCTTATTCATCTTTCCACTCCCATGTTTAACCCAATGGGGCACATAGTAGGTAGTCAATAAATACTTATTCAGTTGTTATGCACTCTTTCTCTATTCCTTACTTTAGAAAGAAGAGAACAGAAAAGGTGAGAAAGAGGTCAAAATGTAAGGAACCAATGAAAGAAAAAGAAAAACTCACAAAGTTATGTAATGAGTTCTTCCTTTCACTGTTGTCTTTATTATCATTTTCTAAATTTCATTTTATTACTTTTAATTTATGTAGTGAATCAAATGTTTTACTAATCTGTGTACTTCCACTTCATTTTGCAATTTAGGAGTATTTCAATGGTCAGAGAAAATGAAAGTATTGTCAATTCTGAAAATTAGAATATCGCTACCAACTTTTAAATTAGGTCATTTTACTAAAAACCCTAAATAGGTACTAGGGACAATGCATTATAAGAGCTAGAGTTGCCATGTAAATAAAAATACTTCAGGCTGGGTGTGGTGACTCACACCTGTATTCCCAGAACTTTGGAAGCCCGAGGCAGACAGATTATCTGAGGTCGGGAGTTCAAGACCAGCCTGACCAACATGGAGAAACCCTGTCTCTACTAAAAATACAAAATTAGCCGGGCATGGTGGCACATGCCTGTAATCCCTGCTACTCGGGAGGCTGAGGCATTGTCTCTACTAAAAATACAAAATTAGCCGGGCATGGTGGCACATGCCTGTAATCCCTGCTACTCGGGAGGCTGAGGCAGGAGAATCGTTTGAACCCAGGAGGCGGAAGTTGCAGTGAGCAGAGATCATGCCACTGCACTCCAGCTTGGGCAACAAGAGCAAAACTCCATCTCAAAAAAAAACAAAACAAAAAACCTTCAAATTAACATTCTTGGTCTGCAATATTTCTCATTGGAAAACTTTTCTACTCTTGGTTCGTGGACTTGTCTATAACTTGTTGTGCCGTAATTAAAGTATCTCTGGGCACCAAAAAAATTTACAAAATGACTGCTTTCAACTATGAAGTCAATAAAATTCCTTATATTACAAATATTCTATGATTCTATTATTTCTTCTTGGATAATTTATAGATTATTCAAGCTTTTTACGTAAGGAGAGAGTTTATCAAAAAACTATGGAGATGCCCTTCCAGGAATTTCATGTTCATTCTTGTCTGGGCATTCTGCTTTTAACAACTTACTCTTTGTGTGTAATGTCCCACCACTTGGTCTCATGAAACTAGGCATCCCTGTATGTGCCTCAGCAACACAAAACACAACAAAATTAGGGTTGCTGGTCCATCCGTTCATCTCTGCTGATTTTAGGAATTCAGAAATTTAAGAATATGAGAAGTTTTGATTTGTGGAAGAGGAATTAGTATGCATAGGGGTATACTGTAGGAATTCACTAATGAAATTTACATGATAATCACTTCCTATTATTTATTCAACTGTGCCCCTTATCCTACACACATTGAATTGAGCTCTCAGAATTTTTCCCATAAAATGTAGTTCTAATATTAGGACTATATTTAGTTCTAATATAGTTCTAATATTTAGTTCTAATATTAGAACTATATTTTAGGAGGTCACTTTTGAGTTAGTCATCAATGATTTCATGTTTGTAAGCAAATTCTCTGTCAATCATCTTGCCCACTGATGGTCACTGGGGAAAAGGTAAAAGGTTGTTCAAAACTAAAAAAGAACATTTTAAGTATATGTATTACCTCAGCGGGTTACTTACATGTGTATTAAATGTGAAGGGCAGTATATTATTAATCAAAATATGGTTATAACTAAGGGTAGGAAACAGGAATTATTTCAACTTCAAATATAAAGGGAATGATATTTTGATAGTGGCATTTCTTTATAATTAAATATTCTTAAAACATTATTTTAACAAAAAAAGCTTATTCAGAGTACTAAGAGTAATTTGCCTGCTATATATGTATAAACACACACACACACACACACACACATATTTTCTTAGAAGACATTTAAGACATTCATATCTAATTAAAAAAATCTCTAATTTGGGGACACAAAGCCTTCCAGGGAAGAATTCGACAAAATAACTTGAAGCCTTGAAGCATAAAAAGCCTAAAAAGAAGAAGAATACAAAACAAAATCCCACACATCAGGGTGTGGAGATGAGCAAATCAGAAACATTTTCCTTATAAAGTTATTAATAACGCAATTACTTTACAATTCACAGAAAATTATGAACTGCATACAACTTATCATGAAAATATTGCTTCCTGCAACTGAGCTAAGGAATTTAGGGATATGTGTCAAAGGTGAAAACATGTTTCTTTTTCAAGCAAAAGAAATGGGTCATGTGATAACGTTCTACCGCAATATCTTCATGGCTCTCTTGCCAAAAGACTGATGTATATTTAATCACTTTATCTAATGGATGTGATTTCTAAAGTCACAGTTACCCATTAGGAAAGCTCTTGCTCTGATTCAGCTGAGTACTCTGATTACATTTCCTGACTTTGTGGTTTCAGAGAAGCAGAGCTGGTGGAGAATTCCCTGGCTGGATCCATCAGTCTTTGCTATGGACAAGAGAATACAATAAGATCATCCAAGTCATTAGGCTTGGGGGTTGGGTAGATTCATTACATCCAAATCTTTAAGGCCAAGTGCCCATACAATTAACTTTAATTACGATGGAACAGATTTTTTTCCCCAAATTCCTTATCCTTCTTGATTAAAATGGAAACAAATCTCATTGTGGAGTTTTAAATAATTACCATGAAGCTTATCATCATCATACCTGATACCATCTAGAAATACAAGTATGCGCAAAATAATGCAATGATGCTTGAAAAAAAATTAAATTCAAGTATAGTGTGACATGTTTACCGTTGTAAGATACAGTAAAAAATGTAAGAGAGCTAGACTATATCACAAATAGTCCTTCCTATTGTCTTCATTCTATAGGGTATTCTTGAGAAACATGTACAATGTTGAAATAATACTTGACGGCTCTAGAAAATAAGCTCTAATCCTGTAAAATGGGGGAAAAAACACTATAAAGTTGGTATTTTGGCAAATGTGCCTATCATAATGTGAATGACAATAAGATTTACCCTGCCCTACTTTTAACAGCATAACAGAAAATTTATAATAGATAAATCCATACTGACTTATGGATTTATCTCACTTATGGATAATACCCCTTTAAAGATTGTTCTATTCAGTAAAGTTTTACATGATTGTTGTATGCATTCCTTTGCTATAAGACCAGAAGTAAAGCATATCCATTGTGATGTACATAACAGTTAAAATATAAAACACCATGGTAAATTAATGATGGTGATAATTTTAATAAACCTACAAATAAAAGCAGAGTGCAGTAAGACTGAAACTAAGAATCCAAATAATGCATTAGCAAGGACCTTACATCCTGTACTGGAGTATAGAAATATCATTTAGGAAAGCAAGCTTCAAGCACAAAACATCAATCATTAATTAAAATACATCTTGCCTTTAGTATATTCACCTTCATTAGATTCTTAATGAATTGATTAAAAATGTTGTCTCCAATGTGTTATTTTTTTCTTAGTTACAGTAACATTGTAGGATGTATTCCTATATACAGATCAAGATACTTTCCCCACATGCAGCATAGTAAGACATTGAGACTTCCACATTAATCAAACCGAAAAATGAGAATGAATTCCAAATCAGAGCCTATTTTAGAACTCTGAACACTCAATTGAAAACAGGTCTCCAGATTTCTGTGCTGCTCCATTCTGTTGCCACCAACAATTGAAAATTGGCGTCATTTTTTGTGCAAGTGAGATGTGCCATGTTTGTGCTTTTCAATTTAGGAGTGTTAGAAATTGTTCAAATAATGAACTGTTTTCTCTCAACCAAGATTTAAAATTTCCAAGCATAATATCTTTCCATTGTATCTGTTTTTGTTTTGTTTTGTTTTTTTATTAAGGCATCACAAATTTCTTTAGGAAAAAGAGTTGTGCTGGCTGGGTATGGTGGCTCATGTCTGTAATCCCAGCACTTTGGGAGGCCAAAGTGGGCACACCACTTGAGGTCAGGAGTTCAAGTCCAGCCTGACCAAAATGATGAAACCCATCCCTTCAAAAACACAAAAATAGTGAGTCCCTGTCTCAAAAAAAAAAAAAAAAAAAAAAAGGCCTGTGCTATTAAAAAAAAAAAAAAAAAAGCCTTAAAACACTTAGTTGCGTAATACCAAGGAAGTTTGAATAAATTATGTAATATTTATTCAATGAACAAGAGACCCTTTCTCTGCAATGGGTAATTTGATAATCTTCCCGTGATTAAAAAAAAAAAAAAGCATCCACAGCTCACCACTACGTACAGAATAACCTGTCATATGTTTGTTGTGGCATAGAAGGTTTTCCTAACCTGATGCTGACACTCTCTTCTGTTCCCGTATTTGCAGTCTACATGCAAGCTACATTATTCTACATTTCATTTCCCCAAAGATCAGCCAGATGATCCCTGCATAATCATAATGTTTCCTCTGTCTGAATAGTTTCAACTATCCTGATCACCTGATTACTTGCTTTGTAATATTTGGCTCAATATCTCTTATATGAAAAGATCTGACTTCACCTCCTTCCTTCCTACAAATACAAATTCAACTCTTCATCAGCTTCTCTTTCTCCCATATCTCCAGTCTGCCTTGAGCTGCCAGCAGTCCCCTAATGCAGATTTTTATCCTACTTCTACAGTGCTTCATTTCTTTCATCACCCCTGTCTCCTTCAACTAGATTCCAAGGTTCATAGACAGGAAATTTGTCTTAGGCATCTATTATCACCAAGGTATAGCATGATATCTGGCACATCATATAAAATTGTTAAATGCTTGCTGAATGAAGATGGTGAAATACTTCTGACCCAAACACCTGAAGAAGCAAGCTATCTGATTATCTTGCCTTTAAAATGACATAGATGTCACATTGATTTATAAGACAAATTTAATTATTTAACAAAATTATTTATGATTTTTTTAATATTCCAAGAACATCTTCAAATATTTACAATAATGTATAACTATCATTGATTTTACATCAGAAATGCTATCTTTAATTTATGGCGCTCTCAATTGCTCTATCTCTCCTCATTTAAACATTAAAACATCCCAAAACAAAGCAATTTCCATCCTTACATGGAGACTAGCATGTGCAAAAAATAAAAAGATTCTGCTGTTACAACCTGTTTCCTCATTTTTGTGGCATCAAAATACCATTTAAAAACAACACTATCTGCTGAGGTTTAATTAAAGTAGCTTTTCCCCCCACTCATAAATAGGAAAGTTCAAAGCTTGGTCAGATTGATGACAAGGGGGACACTACGGTGGACACAAACTAAACTTTAAAATTCTCTAACTTGGAATTGTATTAGTCACAGCAGAACTTAAAAATACATTAGGCCCATTTTGACATGTTCACCAGTACTTAAGCACCTTAAAATTGTAGATATTTTATTTGAAACATATATTTGATTAAGAATAAATTGCCAAATGTTTGAACCTCCAACAAAGTGATTATTTAATTTTAGAAACCTAGGCACAGATAAAATCCTTGATGATTGATTAATCTTAACTTAATTTTTGCCATTAAAAGTAGTTTATGCAGTTTGAAGCTTGCATGCAAATAACAGGGAGAGGCTATTCTGAAAAGAGTTCATTTCCATTAAATCCAAGATACATTTCTTTGCAAGAAAGTTGCACATATGACTAATTTGGGGTTACTAATATGGTTGAATATAAACATAGAAAATTTTCATTGAGAGAAAATTTGGAAAACACTGAAAATCATAGAAAAAATAAATAAAATTAACCTATTCAGAGAAAATTGCTGATTTTTTTTTCTTTAAGAGTCATCAGAGTCTCTTTCTGTCACCCAGGCTGGAGTGCAGTGATATAATCATAGCTCACTGAAACCTCCAAACTCATGGGCTCAAGTGTTCTTTCCACCTCAGCCTCCCAAGTAGCTAGGACTACAGGTGTGCACCACTATGTCTGGCTAATTTTTTTTTTTTTTTTAAACGGAGACTCTCTCTGCCACCCAGGCTGGAGTGCAGGGATGTGATCCTGGCTCACTCCATCACTGCAACCTCCAGCTCTTGGGTCCAAGAGATTCTCCTGCCTCCTGAGTAGCTGGGACTACAGGTGTGCACCACCACATCCAGCTAATTTTTGTATTTTTAGTAGTGACAGGGTTTCACCATGTTGGCCAGGCTGGTCTCAAACTCCTGACCTCAAGTGATCTGCCCACCATGGCCTCATAAAATGCTGGGATTACAGGCAAGAGCCATGGCACTGACCCTAATATATTTTTATTTTTATTTATTTTATTTTATTTTTTAGCAGAGGCAGGGATCTTGCTATGTTGCCCAGGCAGGCCTCAAACTCCTAGCCTCAAGCTATCCTCCAGTCTCCACCTCCTAAAGCACTGGGATAAAAGGCATGAGCCAACACAGCTAACCTGTCTTCTTATGTATATACATACTGACAAAATGTTTTCCAGTAAGGCTATAAAAATATATTTTCTCTTTAGCAACATGTTAGCATATTTTTTTCCACAATGTTAAGTATAGTCATTTTAAAAAATACTTCGTAATTTGATTTTTAAAAAGTTTTTATCTAAAATGTGAATTTAATGAAACATTTCTCGTTCTTCTTTGGTAAATGTCTTTAGTCTGCTGACTTTTTTTCTATTGAAATATTCATTATTTCCTTCTTTGCTAAGGGTTTTTTTGTGTGGGTGTGTGCTAAGGATATTGATGCCTTTTCACAAAAATTTCTTTTTTCTTTTGCCAGTTTGTCATCTTTTAATGTTTGTCTTTACTGAAATTGGTTTTCAAAAATGAATAGAAATATGTAATTACTCTTTAAAGGAACTATGCAGTTACTTTATCATTAAAAATATTTACTTTTTGTGCATATATTTTTTCCTAGTGAGAGGGCAGAGTTTTATTTTCATGACATATTTTTGGGAAACAGAGGCCTAGAAATGAGATTTTTCACACAGTCCCTGGAGTCTTGTCTGAGGCAGGGTGAGGTTGCTTCTTTATCTCAAATTGAGCTACTCAGCTCAACCTCTGCCACTTCTCTTTTCTCAGTGTTTGGATCATCCACCTCTTAGAGCTGCTGTACAACATTTTTTGTATTTAGAATTTTGTATAATGAAGTGTTTTTAATGACTTTATTCTAAATAAACCGTATATTAATACTCTACATTTTTACACACATTATGGTTTGCAAAAAAAAAAAAAATCATTCATTCGAGTTCATTCCAGACATATTTTAGAGGACCTATTATTTATCATCCTAAGCATCAGAGCAGTTAATAACTCCAAGAACGGAAATTTTTTAAGTTGAAAAGTTAGGTCCAAACTGCAGGTTTATGACTCCCATTTTTTTTCCTAAGTAGCATTCTTATATTTATTTTTGAAGAATAAATTTAGCTACAAAACTCAAAAGTATCTATAATGAAAAGTAATTCTCTCACTCTCCCATGTTTCCCACTCATCTAAATTCCTGCCCTGTGAACAACCACAATATCAATCCCTTGTGTATCCATCCATGTGGTTTTATCAGCATGTATATATCTACTCATTTTTTTAATGCAAATAATACCCTATATAAACATTGTTTCATGCCTTGCCTTTGTCACTTAAAAATCGGAGTTGGAAATCTTTCTGTATTAGTATGTACAAAGCCACTTCTTTTTATAGCAGCTTCATAAAGTCCTACTGTATAGCTGAACCCAAATAATTTAGTCATTCTCACACTGTAGAACATTTAGGCTGTTTCCCAAAGCTACAATAATTTATCTTCTGATGAGTAGTGTTTTTTTTTTTAATGTACTCTTTCATGCATTCATTTCTGTTTTTGTAATTTTTAAGTTCAGGAGTACATGTGCAGGTTTATTACATATGTAAACTTGTGTCATGGGGTTTTGTTGTAAGGATTATTTCATCACCAAGGTATTAAGCTGACTTCCCATTAGTTATTTTTCCTGATCCTCTCCCTTCTCCCACCCTCCAACCTCCAATGGGTCCCAGTGTGTGTTATTTCTATCTATGTGTTTATGTGTTCTCATCATTTAGCCCTCACCTGAGGACATTCTCATGAGTAGTTTCACAGTACAGTATTTTATTTGTGAGACAAGTACCTCAGAGTGAAATTGCTGAGTCATAATCATATATGTGTTTTTAATTTGCCATAACAATATATTGTCAAATTCTCATTTATTACCCAGTGTTATGCCTACATGGCCACAGCTGAATTTCTACCCTGCCCTAACTCTGCTTATGTTTGAGAAACAGGTAAAATGTTCCATTTGTAACCAGACCAGCTGAGATTGGTTAGAACCAAGATAGGTGACTAAAGGACTTCAAGAAGATCTCAGGCATTATTATAATCTCATTTTCATGCTAAATGACACTCCCACAAGTGCCATGACAGTTGATAATCGCGATGACAATGACCAGGAGAAGCCATAAAAGGACAAAAAGGAAGGTGGCACTCTGGTTCCAAAAAGTTCACCACCTATTTCTGGAAAAGACATAAACATTCACTTTTGATGTCCAACTTCATCATTAGAGAAGCTTTATATTTTAATTCCCTCATTCCTCACTAGTCAAGAAGTTGACTTGTGAGCCACACTTGTACTTCTCCATGCTTTGTCCAGTGAATAAATCTTACATTGCTTTTCGCTCATTTTTTCCTTTTCTGTATTGACTCTGTAATACCAAACAGGGAAAGATGACACCTTTTGAAGCTACCAAGGAGGTTATTGTAACACCTTCATAAAGGTCTACCAATCCATACTCTCCCCCAAACGCGATGTGTCAGGGATTGTTTGCACATACCTTCAACAGAGTGTTTCATATATATATATATGTGTGTGTATGTATGAAATATAATATATATATGTATGAAATATTATATATATATATATATTCATCTTTGTGAACCTAATAAGTGGGGAATAAAAACTTCTTGATTCTGATAATTTTAGTTTGTATTCTTTTGTGAGTGAGGTTGGGGATCTTTTCGTATCCTTAGATGCCATTTGTGCTTTGTTTTCTGTGCCCTGTCTGTTTGTAGTCTTGTCCACTTTTGTGACAGACTATCGGTATTTTATTAATTTAGGAACTTTTAACAAAATAATAAAATTAGCTTTTTTTCCTATGGCGTACAGTACAAATATTTTTATAAGTTTGCTGTTTTTGTTTCTTTTGGTTTATGGTAGTTTTGACATTTAAAAACATCTACATTTTAATTAAATTGAATTCACTAATCCCTTCTCCAGTGGCTATTGTGTTTTATATTACCTTAGAAACGAATTTCTACTTCAAGATTTTGAAAGAATTCTTGGATCCTTTGTAGTTCATAAGTGTGATGACTGGGTTTTCACATGCATGTGTGAGATATTCCTCCCTCAAACCTTGTAATGACATTGATATACTATCCATCTCACTTGAAAAGAAAAAAGAAAACAAAACCTTCACATGTTTTCTTCCAGTAGATTTGTGGTTTATATGTTATTTTAAATATTTGATTCCACTAAAATGTATCTTGGGTTAGATGGCAAAGTAGTAATCTGAATTTATCTTTATCCACATGACTCCCCAGGTGTCCCAGTGATATCTATCAAATAATATTTCTGCCAACCTATTTAAGATACTACCTTTATAATTCTCATATGTAATTATATCTATTTCTAGATATCATTTTTTTTCCAATGAACTATTTAGGTCATCATACTATTTTAATTATTCTATTTGCATAAAATAACATTAATATCAGGGTTGGTGCTAATAGATATTACTCTTTTATGTGTATACATTTTCCTAACTAATTAGAATCAGATTATATAATTCCAAATAAGAGCAAGTTTATTTTTATTTTCATTGGGATTGCAATATATTCATAAATTAACTTAAAAGGAACTGCCAACTGCAAGTACTCTTACTCCTTTTATAATACCTCTTCTTTAGATTATAAAAACAAAGTATGCCAAGTATAATATCATAAGAAAAACAGGCTGGCTACTCATTTTAAAGGCTCTAATGTTAAGTGTATTAATATGTATGAAATCAAATACTTTTCATTAAATACTTGCCTGATTGTTGAAATCTTACCATTGCATCCTTCATAAGTAACATTATGTTAATCATGTAAATAAATTCTTAAAATAGTTGTTATTTATTAGAAATGCTTAATTGGTAGATGGCAAACCAGTTTAATAACTTCAACAAGAGTAGTTCAATATTTTGTGTCCTAAAATCGTTCAATTTTATGGTACTTTATAGTATTTGAACAACTGGTATGCAAAACAAATGAAGCTGTATATGCGATCATTTTATATTTAGACAACTGATAGGCACTTATTTCTAGATTCCATGATTATTAAAATATTGTGATGTGGGTATTTCATAATATCCTGTAATAATGATTTATATTATACATTAAGCTAGAAGTTATGCTTATGCATAGCCTTTTAAAATATAGTATTCCTCAAATTTATAAGAAATTAAAGTTTATAATCTTAAGAAATATATTACTCTGGGAAAAATGAAGATTACTGTCAATATTTACTGGCATGTCTGAAGGTTTTAATAAAAAATTCATGAAGTCTCATCTATACAGTATGTATGAAGGAGGACAGAAAATACTTCTTAGTTCACATTAAAGCCCATCTCTCTGATAAGCCTTTATTGAGAGCAAAAATTGTCGCACACTTAGATGACTTTTGGGGTCACTAACATATGGCTGCAGAAGAGGTTCTACAATTTTATTTAAATCTTTAGAAAGAAAATGTATTTCCAATATTATTATACATGTAGCCACTTCCCTCAAAACATCACCATGATTTAGGAGAAAGTGTGTAATAATGACTTTGGCGCCAGGCAGACTTCGGTTTAAATTTCCTGTTTATTCCACATAATTAGCTCTGCAGCATTATGCAAATTCCCCATAAATGAAGGGAGAAGTATCTCTGTCTTACAAGGTTATCATGTAGAGAGAAATAGTTTCAGTAAAGTGCCTACCATAGTGCCTAGGCTAAATAAATAACAGCAAGATTATTATCCTTCTTCCCTATAAAGACTGTAGTTTTTAAATAATAAGCTATGAGTTGGCCAAAAAATGCAAAATTTTATCAAAATCTTATGTGGAGCATATTTGTTACCTAAGTTTTATCTTGTTCATCAAACATATTTATGGCTTTAATTTAAAATATAGATCTGCAGTAAAATAATAAGACAGCATAACACAGTTGTTTAATTTGTGGCTCCAGGGTGAGAGAGACATGGGTTCAAATTCCATCTCTACTGCTTACTAGCTTATGTGATTGGGGAATTTAATTAACCTCTCTAAAGCTCAGTTCTTATATAGCAAAAAAGAGCTGAAAATAATTATTCTATAAGATAATTTTAATTTAAAAAATGAGGCACTACATTTTAATCACTTAGCACATTTCCTTTTACAATTTAAGTACACAATACATTATAACTGTTATTATTAGCAATTTTAGCAATTTTCTTATAAGTTGATTTTGTATAGCTAAAGTTAATGTTCTTCAGAAAGGAGAATATATTTGCTTATGTTGCAATAGAAAAGCTTTTGTATTGCATATACAAAAACTTTTCTTCTTAAAGAGCTTTCAACTCAGGCTATTTTAAAGACTAAAATGTATGCTTATAGCAAAACCAAGACTACACTGCTTTCTACTAACAGATAGCAATATATGTCACACACAGCCATTTTAGTCCCTGCCAATACAAAGTTCATTAGTTCATTCAGTGCCTACAGGATGTGGGCCTTGCTTTTAAGGTGACGTAAATTCTTAAATCCATCAGGTTTGATAAATGTGAATATACCAAACATACTGGGCATATGGAAAGATTTAATAACAAAAGCATTGGAATATCATGGGAACCAAAGAAAAATAATAAAGTAATTGAAAGTAAGAAAATAATAAATGTGGCAACTGCATAAAAGATTAATCACTTGATAGTAATAATGACCCTGTAGGACTGAGCAGAATCATACAAAAGTTCAAAATAATGGGCCTAGGCAATAGCCAGCAAGATACAAGGAATATTATTATTATTTTTAATGAAAATGTTCTAGCATAGGTCACAGGAGTTTTGATTAGCAGTGGAAGCTCCAGAACTTAATGCTAAAGCCAGAAAAGACTGAGTGTTCATTCAAGAAGGCAAAAATCCAAGCATGGTAACAGCTGCTGATAAAATATTCCTGATGGGGCAGGGATTGTTAAATGGACTCAAAGCCCTTTTATTCAATATCAAAATAAGTGAGTTAAGAAGCATGCATGCCAAAGTATTCTTTGGAACATTTGTGGACATTGTCAAAACTGGTGACATCTCCTCATACGATTTTCGATGAAGACATTCTTTAAGGATCTATATTAACAAAAGAAGGGGGTAATCTGGTTTTAGCCATCAAAAGAACAGTTTATTTAGTGGAAATTCATCTGGAGATGGTAAAGTACTGTGGTATAAACAACATGAGTTTACAAACAAACCTTTTGCAAACTAACATGTTCATAGATATAACTTCCTGTGTTTCTTATTTCTCAGCTCTCTCTTGGAACTAAAGGCTATGATTACGGCAAGGTGTCTAGTAGCCCTGACCATAATCTGGGAATATAATGAAACTCCTGTGATAGTGTTTAAAATGCATTCTCTTTCTGTTGTTGTTGTTTAAAATATATTCAAAGATAAAGGGTATGGCTATTTTTTAAGGGTGAATTAAATGTATGATAGTATTTCTTAATTTCTGCTATTTTGAGGCAAAATTTTCAGAACCTCACAGATATAAACTGGTTTGGAGTCATGGATAATATTCAAAATTTGACAGTGATCACAGAGTAACAAGTGAATAGGAAGAAAATAATTTCTATCCTTCCTCAAATTTATATCCCAGAAGGAAGTGTTTTGTCTAAACACTTGCTTTATCTCAGAATCCAAGTCTCCTGATCAAATCCAAGTCCCCTGATCAAATTTATATTCCAAAAGGAATCAAAATTATTCAATTATTATTTTTAAATTATTAAATTTATTAGAAATATAAATCTGACCAGGAGACTCGGATTGTGAGATAAAGCAAGTGTTTAGGCAAAAACGGTTCACAACAATTTAATGACAATGGTGTTGAACTTTTATTTACAGACTTATTTTTGCTATTCAAATTAATGAATTGACCTGTTTATTTTTTTAAATGTCCATATGTCTTATTTTCATGAAAATGCAAAATATGCTTAGTGACCTTGAGTTTCCATAAATAGTCACTGTTTTTCATTTGCTTATAACTCTCTAATGGAAAAAGATATTCCCTAGGGGACTTAACCTCTACAAGTACTGTCTAATGGAACAAGAAATAACTGTGGTATAAACTCCAACCTTAAAACTTCAGCTTTCAGTAACAAACTCTTCTGAAAATACTTTAACAAAACTGAGTGAAAAATAAGTTACTTTACTAACAACGGAAAAAAGATAGGAGATTTTTGAACTTGCTTAATTAAAAGAAATCCAAGACTCTAAATAAGAGAAATCATTGATCTGCTTGACCATTGAGAAAAGAAGACAGCTTTTCTTTTTCACTCATTTACTCAATTTGTTTACTCAAGTATTAAGCACCTACTCTGTGCAAAGTATCCTAAAAGGGTCTGTGTGGATTACAACTGCAGCAAAATAGAATCCTTGTTGACTTAATCATATTTAGGATAGAAAATGAAGAGTCTCTAAATTTATTAACTAGCTAGGCAAGGATATTTTTCCCCAACAGGAATTCTCCTAAATTGCTACTATAATCATCCAACAAGTCAAAAATTTAAATCCTGGTATAAAAGAAAAGACAGAACAAAACAAAATGAAATGGGAGTTCTTAAAAAGAAAGGCACATGTCCATGGTAAGGTACATTTAGACTAAAAACCAGATCTCTGAAGGCAATGGGTAGGGGAAAGCTGGAAACTCTCTTAGAATCTATGAAGTACATAGGACTTTTTTAAAAAAAAATCACCAGTGAGTCACAGACCTAAACATCAGAGTTAGAACTGTAAATTTCTAAGAAGATATCAGAAGGAAAAATCTTCAAGACATTAGATCTGGCGCATGGACATGGAACCAAAAGCACAGGCAACAAAAGAAAAACATTGGTGAATTGGATTTCATCAAAATTAAAAGTTTTGTGCATCAAAGAACACTACCAGAAAGTGAAAAGGCAATCCATATAATGGGAAAAATAATTGCAAATCATATATCTGGTAAGGGATTAACATTGGCAATATATTAAAAATTCCTACACTTCAACAAAAAATAAACAAGCAGATTAAAAATGAACAAAGGATTTGAAAGGACATTTCTCCAAAGAAAGGTCAATCAGTACATGGAAAGATGCTCAACATCACTAATCATTTGAGAAATGCAAATCAAAACCACAATAAAATATCACTTCATACTTGGAAGGATGGCTATCATTAAAAAAAAAAAAAATAAAAGAAGCATAAACAAGGATGTGGAGAAATTATAACCCGTGTGCATTGCTGGTAGGAATATAAAATAGTGCAGCTGCTGTGGAAAACACTGTGGTGGTTCCTCAAACATTAAACAGAATTACCACATGATCCAGCAATTCTACTTTAGGGTATGTATCCTAAACAATTGGAAGAAGGGACTCAGATAGTTATCTGTACACCAGTGTTCATAGCAGCATTAGTCACAGTAGCCAAAAAGTGAAAACAACCCAAATGTCTATCAATAGATGAACAGATCAAATGTGGTACATAGGCACAATGTAATACTATACACCCTTAAAAAAAGAAATGAAATTCTGATATATGCTACGACCTGGATTAACCTTGAAAATATTATGCTAAGTAAAATAGCCAGACACAAATAGACAAGTGCTGTAGGGTTCCACTTATATGAGGAACCGAGAATAGTCAAATTTATAGAGAAAGTAGAATAGTGATTACTGGAAGATAGGGGAAGAGAGGAATGGGGAGTCATTGTTTAATAGTTACCCAGTTTTCATTTGGAATGATGAAAATGTTCTGAAGATGGATAGTGATGATCATGTACAACGTGAATGTAATTAATGCCTCCGAATTGTACATTTGAAATGGTTAAAATGGTAAATTTTGTCATGTATATTTTTAAATTCACCAGTGTTTTGTTGAAATCTGTTAGGCAGAAAAAGTCAGTAGGAGACAAAAATCACAGTAGTTAGCAGTTGGTCAACCCTGACAACATGCGGTGTCTCTTTGGTATATATTTTGCTAGGCAATGGTCATTTATATCTATGCAATATCACTCTTTCATGAGAAATAATCGTGTAATAAACATAAAAATTAATCAAAATATACAAAATATTACTGTACTCCCACCATTGTTTTACTTTCCAAAATTTAAACATTTAAAGTTATTCTCAGTTGTAATCTGTCATATTAGCCCTTTCCCCTGCCCCAAATAGTAATAAGGGGTTCCAAGAATCCAATCCATTTCAGACAGGAGGAGAATCTAGAACATTTACATACACGTTTACATGTAAATCACCAAAAAATGACAAAAACACATTTTTTGTACAGAAAATAGAGGCTTCTCAAACATTTATTCTGATTATATGTTACTCATGTCCAGAAAGGGATTCAGTTACAAAAAGGTGCACTCAGTTGGGCACAGTTTCTCATGCCTGTAATCCCAGCACTTTGGGAAGCCAAGGTGGGCAGATCATGAGGTCAGGAGATTAAGACCAGCCTGCCCCACATGGTGAAACCCTGTCTCTACCAAAATACAAAAAATTAGCCAGGCATGGTGGTGCGCATCTATAATCCCAGCTATTCAGGAGGCTGAGACAGGGAAATCGCTTGAACCCAGGAGGCAGAGATTGCAGTGAGCAGAGGTCATGCCACTGCACTCTAACCTGGCAACAGAGTGAGACTCCGTATCAAAAAAAAAAAAAAAAAACACTCATCCCTTTCCAAAGTTGGACCAATGCTGGTCATTTTGCCATTGGTTTATCACGCAGCCCTCAATGCAGGTTAGTAATCTCTACAAAATCAAGAAAAGGTCCTCATCTTCTACTTTCAACCTTGCTCTCTGTATTTCAGCCATGCTGGCTTTCTTGCTTCTCCTTAAATACATCAAATATGCTTTGGGGCTTTTGCAATTGCTGTTTTTTTGGTGACTAGAATGATTCTTCAGTTTTTAGCTAGCTCCCTTACTTTCTCATTTGCTTCATGCCTCTCCTCAAATATTCCTCTATAAAAGTTTTCTGTCTACTTTAAATAATACTTCCTTCTCTCAAGTCTCTGTCCTGTTTTATTGTTTTTCACAGCATATCTTATGGTAGAATGATGGATAGTGGCAAATATTTATCTATTCATTATCTCTTAAAATTGGCATCAAATCTCCATGTGTTGTTCGTTGCTATATCTAGTGTCTACAATAGTGCCGACTTAATAAATACTTTCTGAAGAAGGAAGGGAGGGAAAAAAGAAAGAGGGAAGGAAAGAAGGAATTGCTTTTAAATTCCAGGAAGAGTACGAATGCTGCGAGGAGTAAGACTGTGGTTCTTAGAGCTGGCCTGGAGGGACTCAGCAACCATTTACCACTGCCTTTGGGATCTCGGCCAGGTCCTCCCTCCCCACAAACCTCAATGGCACCAATACCAACTTGGATGCCAATTCCTGACCTACACACATTGGAAGCCAACTAGACCAGACCTAATGATTAATCACTAGCCTAAGATAAGTCAGTTGGAAATTTCAGCTTTAACTTTGTTTTGTCTTGTCTGCCGGTCTGCTTCTTAAGCATACCTGTCACCTCCAAAATTTCCTTGTGTCCCTTTACTTATTTCACTTAGCATGTCTCTTGAAGGTCCATGCATGCTGTGCTGTCACAAATAGTAATGTTTTCTTTTTAAGGCTGGATAATATTCTATTTTATATATAGACCACATTTCTTTACCCTTTCATCTGTTGTTGGTCATTTAGGTTATTTTCATATTTTGGCTATTGTGAAAAATCCTGCAATGAACACAGAAGTGCATATATCTCTTTGAGATCCTGATTTCAATTGCTGGATCATATGGTAGTTCTATTTTTAATTTTTAGAGGAACTTCCATATTTTCCACAGCAGCTATACTATTATGCATTCCCACCAACAGTGAACAAAGGTTTCATTTTCTTCACATTCTAAACAACACTTTTCATTTTTTATAATGCCATCTTAGCAGATGTGAGATGATTAACTCATTGTAGTGTCGATAAAATCTTAACCGCTTAGTCTAGAGGACAAGCTACCAATCCACGAATCACTAAAATAGATTGAGATATATCACAGAACTCAAGGGCCCAATTTCTCATGATTTTTATATCCCAGTCGAAGTACAGTATCTAAGTGGAAAATTGATATTTTTAAAAAATCATTTGCATGCAAAAAGTTGTTATAAATATAACGTAAAATAAATTAGTTTCCAAAAATGTTTTAAAACCCTTAAAAGAAAACTTCTTGAATTATTGATGCTGGGCAATTTAACTGACATAGATAATTGAGTCTTTGTGACAGTGAGTATTGTGATTTAGGTTTCATTTGTGTGCATCAATTTGTGATGCTGTAAATATTTGTACTCCTCCAATATAGAATATCTAAATTCTTATTTTCCAGGATATATGAATACTTCTGATGAATACTGTCATCTCATCCTGCACAAGATCACTTTGCTTTCCATACTTCTCCATCCACTAGCCCCAGGATCCCATATGCCTAGCGTCAATCCCTATTTCTTCTCCATTTGGGAATGAACTTCACCCTAGAGATTTCTTTTTTTTACTTTATAGACTGAGTCACACCCTGTTGCCCAGGCTGGAGTGCAATGGCTCAGTCTTGACTCACTGCAACCTTCACCTTCCAGGCTCAGGCACTTCTCCTGCCTCAGCCTTCTGAGCGGCTGGGATTACAGATGCCCGCCATCATGCCCAGATAATTTTTGCATTTTTTTTTTCTAGTAGAGACAGAGTTTCACTATGCTGGCCACTGTGAGGCTGAGTCTCGAATTCCTGACCTCAAGTGATCCACCTGCCACAGCTCACAATGTGTTGGATTACAGGCATGAGCCACCGTGCCTGGCCCACACTAGACATTTCATACACATATCCCTTTTAAGTATACCATCTTCTTTTTTCAACTCCTTCCTACCTTGGAAAAGTCCTTTTATCCATTTTAATTTTTAAATGATAAAACAAAATATGGGAATCATAGCAAAGCCAGTAATCAGTATCAGTAATGTTTGTTAGTGTAGTGAAATGATACCACTAGACCAGGAAAGTGAAGTCATTCAACCTATAAAACAACTTCAAAAGCACTTAAAATGCATAGGTACTCTTTCTATAATGTCTTCAAACTTCCATCAAAATCTCAATTTTGACTTAATACAATGTACCCCTCAGGAATTGGTATACTCAAGATGAAAATTGAAACAATCTTCCATCTTTCTTTTTCTGTTGTTCTCTATTACTGTAATTACATGATTTGGTATGTTTAACTGCAAATGTAATTTTATTTTAGCTCCATTAAGGGTTGAAAATATTTTACGAAATACTTGGTAACATAACCAGCAGGTGTATCTGTGTGGAGTATGTGCAAGTATATACTTAGAATATATAAGATCTCTTTCCTATAAAAGAAATGTGCATGTTACTCAAGTATAGTAAGCACTGTGAGCCTTTGGAAAGGTTAGGTAATTTCTGTGCCTTAGTGTTCTCAACTCAAATTGGTGGTCATGAGGATTTAAACGGAGCATATGAAAATCCCTTAACAAGCTGTTCAGTGAGTATTAAGGAGACTTCCATACATAAGACTGTTACATTAATGTTATCAGTAATGTTAGCGAGATGTAAACTTTTCCATCTGCATTTTTCCTTGTAACAGGATAATTGCTGGCCTGGTGCAGTGGCTCACACCTGTAATCACGGCACTTTGGGAGATTGAGGAGGGCAGATCACCTGAGGTCAGGAGTTTGAGACCAGCCTGGCCAACATGGTGAAACCCTATCTCTACTAAAACTACAAAATTTGCCGGGCGTGGTTGTGCATGCCTGTAATCCCAGCTACTCGGGAGGCTGAAGCAGAAGAATTGCTAGAACCCGGGAGGCGGAGGTTGCAGTGAGCTGAGAGATCACACCACTGATCTCCAGCTTGGGTAACAGAGTGAAACCACCACACCTTTACCTATGTAACAAACCTGCACATCTGCACATCCTGCACATGTACCCTGAAACTTAGTTAAAAAAAAAAAAAGAGGCTGGATACAAGTGGCTCATGCCTGTAATCCCAACACTTTGGGAGGGAAAGGTGGGCAGATCACCTGAGGTCAGGAGTTCAAAACCAGCCTGGCCAACATGGTGAAACCCCATCTCCACTAAAAATACAAAATTAGCAGGGCGTGGTGGCGCATGCCTATAATCCCAGGTACTCCGGAAGTTGAGGCAGGAGAATCGCTTGAACCCGGGAAGCAGAGGTTGCAGTGAGCCAAGATGGTGCCATTGCACTCCAGCTTGGGCAACAAAAGCAAAACTCCGTCTCAGAAAAAAAAAAAAGAAAGCATTTTGATGATAATATTCTAAGTTATCAAATGTTTACAGACCATTATTAACATATACTTATGTCTACTTATGTATCAGACACTAAAGTGGCTATTTTGGAAAAAACAAATTAGGGGGTGTGTGTGTGTGTGTGTGTGTATATATATATATAAAAGATACTATATATATAATATATGCAATAGCCCTTAGAATTAGATACTACTAATTTACAGGGAAGCAATATTTAAGAAATTAATATTTGACTAAAACCACATATTGAGTAATGAAAATATTTGGGAAAAAGAACTTCTTTAACTACACTAATTTGAACTCAAATTTATTTCTCTGTGCTTTTAACACTTTATAAAATATGTTACGGTCTGAAACATAGTAGAGATGTAATATAAATTTTGAAAGGCACTTCTCTGCCTACCTGTTCTACAAGTGTTCATTCCTAAAAATCTGTCAGCTGATCTTATGGGATTAGAACCTTATTCCCAGTTGATCCATGAGTAAGCCACTTCCCTTTTTCCTACCTGAATTGCCATGAGCCAAGTTTGAATGGAGGGTAACAAGAATACATATTTTGTTAAGAAGGAAACAAATTCATCACTTCAACTTTATAATATTTTGTTCCATGAAAGAATCATTTAAAAGATTGGTTCCATAATATTTACCTAGAAAGAATCACTTGGATAAAGTAAAGGCATCACTTAGCAATAAAGCATTCAATTCATCCTTTTTAAAATGTACATAATAAATTGTCTTTATGCCTTAAAATATACACTGTCTATTGGACTTGAAAGAATAGTAATTTAGTAGAGTTTAAATCAATACATGAAATATAATTTTCTTTATTTTTTTGTAGAAACAGAGTTTCCTTATATCGTCCAGGCTGATCTAGAACTCCTGGCTCAAGCAATCCTCCAGCCTCGGCCTCCCAAAATGTTGGGACCACAAGTGTGATCAACTGTGCCTGGCATGATATTTTATTGTCATGTAACATTTTTTTCAAATTTTTCCTGTTTTACTCATCTTCATGGATTTGAATATCTACATTTACTTATTTTTTCAAATTCTAAAGTATAGATTCTCAAGAAGATGACATATTTGAAAGACAATCACATTGGATTTAAGAACATATAGCATAGGAGCAACTAGTAAAAGTTGACAGATACCACATCCAGTGAAATTACCCCCAGTTAAAAAAAAAAAAAATCAGATAATACAGGGAATCTAGGTATGCAGATAGCATATACAATTTTTATTAAAAATCTCCATGGAAATGTATTTAATACTTATATTTTAATGTATATATCTAATCTTATTTATCTTTCTTTAGAGGCCCAATTTTCCAATTATTTGTATTAATGATTTGACCTGAAAGTGGTGTGAAATCTGTATTGCTGGCATACATATCAAACATTTAGAAGATGAGATGTAGGAGAGAAGAAGGAAATAAAGAAGAAAAAGGGCATTCATTGCAGGGCAGGATGCTAGCTTAATGACATTGTAAATGTACTTACTCTTACTAAATTTCCAAGTGAACAATCAAAGGTGCAATTAGAGTTTTATTGTATTTTGATAAATGATTCAGAAAGCTTTGTAAAAAATCCAAGAAGACATTTTAAAGAAATGTATGATCAGTAATAGCAGTTTCTCAAACACTTGACACACAAAAAAGGAGCTCATAAAATGAATAGCAAGGAAATTACAATTAAAGTAATGGTAGGTTTTAACAACAATATATGGCATTTTTTGGGTTCATGTTATATGACTAAAAAATCTAAAGGTATTTCATTTCCTGTATTAAACAATAACAGCATATTTTTTACTTACAATAAGTTCTTATTTAAAGAGATGTGGAAACAACAGTTTTCTCAATAGGGCTAAAAATATACAGCATAATTCAATTCTATATATGTCCATTCAAATTTGTTTGTGGCACATTATGCTTACTGGCACAATAAGGCATTACCCCCTTCCTTCCCCACTTTATCATGGTCTGGCATTTTTCCTCACTACCAAGAAGGGTTTCATTCCTTCAAACTTTAATCCACCTTTAGCTGCCAAAAGCTGATAGCTTTCCCTTTTGCCTAAAGCATTTCCTTCCAGCAATGCAGAGAGGAAAGAGTAAGTGAAACCTTCAATGAAGAAACTTAATTTTTTAGAATGGCAAGACATCAAAATTTTTATCTCATATTCCACAAAAGTATTCTACCCACATTCTCTGGATGCTCTCATAAATCCTCATATAAAAATATTTTTATGCAATCTTATAATATCCATTTTAACATGAGCTTGCCTCTCAAGTGGTAATATAACTCTACATAGTTCTAAAGGAAGATTTCACAATACTTCTGTAAAGAATAAATTAGCTAACTTGTGATGTGTAATATGGAGGACCATCTTCAATTAGTACACAGATGCTCTCCAATACAACGATATGCCCTCTTCAGAACAAATTTTTAAAAATCACTGGTAACAATTAGTGAAAGAATTTATTCCTTCAAGCTGTAATGTGGTAACCAAATTATTTGCCAAGAAAACTGCGGCTGGCTATTTGCTACATTAAAAAAAAATCACAAAGACAAAAATAAAAAACAGAACAAAAAAAATTTAAAAAAATCACTAATCACTAACTGATAGCTACCTTTTCAACCAAATGTTAATAGTGAAATTACTTGTTTGTTTAATATTTTTAAATACAGTCTCGAAAAATAATGAGGGCAGGCAAATTACCATACAAAGTGTGTGTGTGTGTGTGTGTGTGTGTGTAGTAAAATTCTTGTATAAATATGACACAATTACTGATCAGCATGAAGTTTGCAGTCCTTATTCCCACTCTAATAACAATAACGGGTCGTCATGAATAAGCCCACATTGCTTCTTTGAAACTTCCTTAGAGGATGCTTCAAATTTGTAGATAATGCGCCCTTTGTACCTGAAGCAAACATCAACTTAGACCATGTGGAAACCTAATCTATGTCCTCAGCCTCATCTGACTACATTTCTATCAGTTGAGCTCACATGGGTGTCTATATTTATTTTAAAAGAATATTTTAAATTCATAGTCAGTGACTATTGACTGGCCCTCAAATTCCTGGTAGATGATACAGATTTAAACCTAACAAGGTCATCATTGTAGATTTGGAGTCACTTATACTAAAATTATATTAGTTTATGCAATCTAATTTTTTCTTACAATATATTTTAGTATATTTGTGGTCACTGCCTTTCTAAGAATTTACAAATTACTTACCTTTGAGTACATTATCATCCACACTGCTAAAAGATGAGAATACATCTCAGGATATCTTTATTTTACCTCTTCAAAGTTATAGCAGAATATTGTAAATATACTAAATGGTCAACAAATAACAAATAAATAGAATCACAAAATGCATGTTTCCAGGGTTGATGAGTTTTATGCTGGAAGAATCCGCAGTTTTGTACTTTATTATTTATATAAATATCTACAAACCCCCTACTCCTTGATGCCAGGCACTATTCTGGAAGCTAAGTCAACAATGAAGACATAGTCTATTCAGTACGCAAATCCACAAAACACCTGCATGCTGTAACAAGCATTATGAACGAAACAAGGTACCAAGATCAAGACCAACAGGGGACAACCTACTTTTGACAAGATGATCAAAAATGATCTTTCCAAAACAAAAAAACCTCAGCTGAGATTTAAAGTTTGAGAAGGAGTGAGCATGCATAGAGTTCAGGCATTGGGAACAGCACTTGAAAAGACCTTAAGGAGTGCTATTGTTTCCTGGGTTTTAGCCACTGAAACACCACCTGGGCAGGAGCACCTTAATGAGAAGAGAATAGGTTCTGGTGAGGTTGGAGAGAAGGGACAGAACAGAGAGTAAACCATATGATGAGGAAAGGAATTTATTGTTATTGCTAATTGGTCTCTGTGTAGCCGTGTTTATTTCTTTGTCTTTTTTTTTTTTAAATGCAGTTGTGAGCCAATGTTTGTAAGGGGAGACAGGATGGTATTGCTTTGTATGGAGAATGAACTGCACAAGAGAAAATTACAGAAGTAGACAGACTGCTGTGGATGTTGCGGCAGGATTCCAAGTAAATTATGATGATGACCTGAACTAATTTGGTGGCAGTGTAGATACAGAAAAGAGGGTGAACGAGATGCATCTGAGATGTATGAAGACATAGAAATAAGTTTGGGAGATAAGATTGATCAATCTACGTACAGGCTGGATAGGGCTGATATGGGGTCATAAGGAAGAGAGCAATCAAAGGCGATTACAATATTTGGATGGTAAAGCCATTTATTCAGATAATGAAGATGGGAGGAAAGAATCTGAGACAGAGTTTTAGAAAAAGTCATAAATTATTATCATTCTTACATCTAGAATGTTCCATCTACATTAATAAACTTTAAGCTCCTTTACAAGATCATGACTTGTCTTAGAAAAATACCATATAAAACCTTCTAGTGCTTCACACTCTTTTGCATAACTAATAGGAATAAAAATTGGATAAAAACTAGTTTTTACTACTCATGCAAAATGAAAAATTTTACTTTTTTCCTTGCCACAGAGAAAGTGAGTTGATTATATTAAATAAATAGGACCCTACCGACTGCTTTTCTGAATTTATTTATTTATTTAGCTGCTGAAACTCAGCACAGCAACAGGTAGCAAAAACATAAAGGCATTACCACAGAAGGGTTCCCATGATTACTTGCAGGCCCTAGGGCACAGGAGGCCCAGGGTTTTTTTTTTTTTTTGGCAGAGAGCCAGACCTGACTCATCTTTCTCCTGTGGAAGCATCAGGTACTCAGTGAGCCCAGCCCTGCACCATAGGAATCATGGCATACCATGTATCCAGTCTCTGTAAAAATACATCACTGTGTCCCACGACTGCACAGTGGTTTACTTAAGGAAGCCTCCTTCTAAACATCTACAAACAACAACAACAACAACAACAACAAAAACACCTATATTAAGCCAAACTACTATCAGTTGCCTAAACAGAGGGCACATCCTCCTTTACATCAAATGCCATATTCTGTCTAGAATTTGGTTGTTGATAAGCTTGACTAACAATCATGAGAATTTGTTACATACGGATCAGATAAGACTAGCTTTCAAATAATCAATATACATATATTTAAATATCACCATAAATTATGAGAAAGAAAATTCTAGTTTAAACTTTTTAAAATAGTGGGAAAAATCTGAAGAATTTTCAATAAAATGAACAGTTAAATACTTAGATTTGGTTTGCAGATTATATAAAATAGGGTTATATTGATGTTAAAACAAAAATTATTAAAATATATTTAAATTACAGGGAAAGAAAGACAGAGAACATCCTTATCTTGTCTACAGGGAAGAAGAAATAGAAAAGAATATTAAATATGTTTCTGTAAATAACTGAACCTCCCAACACTGACTTCCTATTCAGTAACTGACAATCTATCACTTTCTTAAAAGCTTACTTTGATTGGCTTTTATCTTACTGACACGAGCTTCTTAAAAACTCCCCTCAGTTTCTCACCTAACCTATGAATGCTGCAACTTAAAAAACAACAACAACAAAAAAAAAACCTAATGAGTGAAATGTTTAGTATAATCACAAAAACTGGCATTAACGTTTCTACTTTCTTGTTCTGACCTTCTGTCTTGAATATAAGGGACGAAAATATCCGTTTTTTTCCTAAAAGTAAACGAGTTTCCTAAGTAGAATTCGATAAAAAGTTAAAAGGATTCTGAATCTTTTCTAAATTTCACTATAAAGTGCTTATTCGTTTGAAGAAAATAAACTGCGCTGAGAAATAGGAGTAGAACTGTTCTGTTAATTATTTGCGTTTGTGTGTTCTTAAGGGGTGCGGGGTTCTTTTCTGTTCCCACAGGTAGTCTCTGCTATGCAGGCTCTCCACGCTCAGCTTTGCAGATGGGAAATACAACACATGCTTTTTGCTCGTAAAAAATATGAGCTGCTCCTTGAACTGAAGCCCATTTAACAACTATGTTAGCGTAAACAGAAAGAAAAAAAAACCAGTAAACCACCAGGCATGGCTACTTTTCCTTTCCAGTTTCAGAACCTGGCAGCAAACCCACAGGGTCAAAGCTGGCAAAGCAGCTGCCCAGCTATAGAAATAACTACCCTCCCAGCTCCTCTTCCTCCCATTGCTGGAACCACCTGGGCAAGCTTCTCCCCTCTCTTTTTCCCAGGTGGCATAATACTGGGGGCCAGAACCGAGAGGTGAAAATAAGACACAGGTGGGTGTGGCGGTTGAGGCGAGCACCGGCGAAAGACGGGGGGTTTCTCCTCCCGCCACACAGAAGGAGCACAAGGAAAGGCACTTACTTGCGACCTAGCCAGCCGATCATTCCCACCGGGTGCACCTGCAGAAACTGGCCCCAGGGGAGGGCGCGGGCCTCTCTCTCCCCTGCGCTCTCTCCGAGCTGCTTCTTTTTCTTTGGGCTACTGTAGCTCCGGGGACGCCTGCCGCTGGCACCCAGGTTAGCCCAGCCCCATTCGAGCCGGCAGAATTGGAAAGCCGACAAGGCGCAGCAGGAGCGCCGGCGACCGCCTGCACGCAGACTGCGCCCCTCCTGCCAGGGCGCTCCTGGGGAGGTAGCAGCCCCGCCTCCCCGAGGGCAGCTGCGCCGCTCAGCCTCCTCCACTCCTCCCTGCGCGCCCGGGTCCCCACCCCTTGCTCCCTCCCTCCCTTCCTCCCTCCACTCCTGCGGACGGCGCAGGGCGGGGACCCGTGTAGGGGCGCGGTGATGGAGACGCTCCTCTGCACCATGAGCTAATAGAAGGCGCAGGAGGGGGTTGCACGACCTGCCATCAATAGGGGAAAGCGCGCGCGCGAGCTCGCGTGTGTGTGTGTGTTTTATTAGATGCAGCCAGAAGAGCCCTTCCCTTACCTCACCCCCGCCCCCATCATCCCTTTCCTCCCTTCCTGCTCAGCAGAATCTGCTAACGTTTCCGATCAACCACTTTTGTGGCTTAGTGGGGAGCCGGAGAAAAACTCCGGAACAAAGGAATTGGGGGCCAATGGCAAAGGCCTGAGTCTGGGGCAGTGGGTGGGTGGGGAGCCTGACCACTCCACCCGGCCAGCGCCTCCCGGGCCCTGGGCTCTGAGGAGTCTAGGCTGAGAATTGGTTTCTTCCCTGAGGCTTCGCTCACAACAGCTAGTGGGGCGTCGGCGCTCAAGATCGATATCTAGGCTGTGTTTGCTGTTTTATTTTTTAAATAATCCATTGAATTGCGGAGTCTTCCAGGCAGGCAAATAATACATTTTCTTTCAAAGACGCGGTGAAGAGTCAGAGGCTGTCCTAGGTGGGGAAAGAAACATGGGGAAAATACTGCTTTTCCAGGCCTGGGACCCGATCATCCGGACATGCCATCAGTCATATGGGTTCTGAATTTCAGAGCTGGTAGAAGCGACTGTGAAAATAAATTTTAAAAACTCATTTTGTGTGGAGTGTGTGCGTGCGCGTGTGTTTTCTACAGCAGCCTGGAAGAACAATGGAAACAGGATTTAATTATCTTTCTCAAAGAGAAACAGGAAATTTCCACTAAGAGAATAAATTAAAGGATAGCAATGGGGGTGCCTCTCAAAAGGGCAGATCACTTTGCAGGATAAACACTAGTGATGGGCATTTGTAGTTTTGTTATTTGCTTCCACACCTTCTATCATGAAAATTATGCTTAGTGGTAAACAGGAGGAAATCAAATCCCAGGGTCTACCTTTCCCTGCTGTTTTATTTGCTTCTGAGGTGGTCCTGGGGCTTGGGACCTTACATTCTTGACTTGTAAGATGTGCTGTTGAAGAAAGGAAATTTCAGTGTCTGAGGCTATACACTGAAGGGGAACTAGGTCACTTGAGATAATTCTCAGTGCCATATCCTGGACAAATCACCCTCTCTTCCTTGAGTGGTGGCAGATAATAGGAAGAGTTCAACTGCAATAGGAATGATGGTCTTTTTTATTAGATGCAAGCAATGCCATATTCTTTGATTTTTAAGACTTTTTTTTTTAAAGCAGTTTTAAGTTCACAGCAAAATTGAGAGGAGGGTACAGAGATTTTCCACATGCCTCCTATCCTCACACAAGAATAGCATCCCCCATTATCAACATCCCCCACCAGAATTGAACATTTGTTAAAAATAATGAACTTACTTTGAGGTATCATTATCTCCCAAGGTCTATAGTTCACATTTAGGGTTAACTCATGTGTTGTCCATTTTGTGAGGTTAGGCAAATGTATAATGATATGTATCCACCATTACAGTATCATTCAGAGTAATTTCAGTGTCCCCCAAATTGTCTGTGTTCCACTTATTCATTTCCCATTTCAACCCCTGGGAACTACTGATCTTTTTAGTGTCTTTACAGTTTTGCCATCTCTGGGAAGTCCTGTAATTGCAATAATACAGAATATAGCCCTTTCAGATTGACTTATTTCACTCAGCAGTATGCTTTCAGCTTTCCTCCATGGCTTTTCATAGCTTGATAGCCCATTTGTTTACAGTGCTGAATAATATTCCAGCGTCTGGTGGTACCACAGTTTATTCATTCACCTACTGAAGGACATCTTGTTTGCGTCCAAGTTTTAGCAATTATGCATAAAGCCTCTACAAACATCTTTGTGAAGGTTACTGTGTGGATATAAGTTTTCAAGTCCCTCGAGTAAACACCAAGGAGCAAAATCACTGGATTGTATGGTGAGAGTTTGTTTAGTTTTTTAAGAAACTGCTACACTGTCCTCAAAGTGGCTGGTTTTGCATTCCCACCAGCAATACATGAGTGTTCCTGTTGCCTCACAGCCTTGGCCAGAACTTGATATTATCAGTATCATGGATTTTGGCTATTCTAATACATATGTGGTGGTATCTCATGACCATTGTTGATACCCTAATTGTTATTTAATTTGCATTTCCCCATGACATATAATGTGGATCATCTTTTTATATGCTTATTTGCAATCTGTGTATCTTCTTTGATCTGTTAAGATATTTGGCCCATTTGTTCATTGGGTTCTTTTCTTATTATTGAGTTTTAAGGTTTATTTGTATATTTTGGCTAACAGTCATTTGTTGATGTGTCTTTTGCAGATATTTATTCAACACTGTGGCTTGTTGTCTTGTTTTTGCAAAGCAGAAGTTTTTAATTTTAATGCAGATTTTCTTTTTAATTTTCTTGTAGATTGTGCCTTTTTTGTTATATCTAGAATAATACATATGTTAGATATATTCTTAGAGTGGAATATAAAATGTATTATATATTACATACAACCCATGTGTTACATTTTGTGTATAACATATATTATGTTCTTATATATTATTATGTTTTATATATATTACATATTATATATTTCACTCTAAGCATCCATTAACAAGAACTTAATATTCTCAGTATATCTAGGTTCTTGTCAGAGATCTTCAAATATAAAATCCTGGAAAAGAATAAAACCAAAAATAAAATACTCTTGGACTGACTGAGGGATACCTTGTAAGATTTTGCCTGTAAGATCATAGGCAAAACATTAGGTGTATTATTCATTATTTTCTCAATTTTCTTTCATGTTCCCCCTATTTATTTGCTTTCCATTTTTTATGTGCCATGGCTAGTCTCTAGAACATTTTGTAATGTGTTACTTTCAGTCTATCCTATTTGTGTTTTTATTGCTCTTTTGGCAGCCCTAGAAATTTTATCTCTGTTGAAACCCAGAAAAAAGTCTCTTTCTAAATTTCTTGTTAAATATTACACTGCACAGCCCTGAGAGTTCATTAAACACTAAATGACAGCGTCAGATGTAGACAGAAGTAGATGGTGCCTTTAAAATTTAAAGGGTAGGGCCAGGTGCTGTGGCTCACGCCTGTAATCCCAGCCCTTTGGGAAGCCGAGGTGGGCAGATCACAAAGTCAGGAGTTCCGGACCTGTCTGGCCAATATAGTGAAACCCTATCTCTACTAAAAATTACAAAAATTAGCCAGACCTGGTGGAGCGTGCCTGTAGTCCCAGCTATTCTGGAGGCTGAGGCAGGAGAATCACTGGAATCTGGGAGGCGGAGGTTGCAGTGAGCTGAGATCCCGCCACTGCACACCAGCCTGGGCAACAGAGGGAGACTCCACCTCGAAAATAAATAAATAAATAAATAAATGGTAGGCTTGAATTAAGGGAAGCACAAAGGCTGTCTGGTTGAACAAGCCAATAACCAATAAGTTCCTAATAATATTTACAACTGACCTTCTCTAACTTGGATAGAAAAATGTGAGATGTTGAGTCATAGAAATTAACTAACATCATACAATCGATACCAGAATAGGAATAAGAATTTTATTTCCCTTAGTGATAAAATGGATATCCATACTTCTGTCTTTTTCCCAATTGCCACTCAATTTTCAAAACTATAGAATTTTCTGGAAGAACAAAAACTAGTAATATTAAGACAATAAAATAATATGGTACTGGATACTGAGGTTTTTTTTCTTTTAATAAATAAGATTAGAAAAACACTTTTATCTTCTAATATTGGCTGCTGCATGACAATATTATGATGTAAGAAAAAAGCAATTATTGTGTTGTGAAAATAGAAGAATAAAGTTACAAGTTTTCGTGTATATATAGCTAAAAAGTAGGATTCAAAAGTAGAATTTCAAATTATGACTAGAAAGAAATAGAACTATAATTTTTAAAAGATGCAATGTACAATAAAGATTATCAGACATAGATTGGAATGATGAGATGGACAAATTATGTATAATAAAATAACTGAACAAAGAGGTTTCCTAAATGTATCAGCATCTGAGTGTTTGCTGGTCTAATTTGACATGGTCTGGAATTTTTTGACCAGAAAACTTTTGTGAAAAAAAGAAAATAAATGTTTTGTCTTGCATGTAGTAGATGCTTAGTAAGTATATTGATTGATTACTTATTCTTGAAGAATTTTCCCCACAAGATCGTAGTCCTCTAATGGGTCCTTTATCCTAACAATGGTTTTGCTGATAATGTGCTTTCTGTGGAGTTCTTTTTGATCAAAACTACTGTTATCAACATTCTCTTGTAGAAGTCTTCCACTAGACAGGGGGACAAAATATATATGAAACACTAGTTTTCAGTTCTTGGGCCACATTATCTGTAAAACTGTGATCCCTAGAGAAGAGAAAGTAAGTGAGCCAACCATTGTCTCTGGATACTACATGAGGTTTCTAAACCATAGCTCAGGAAGAGGGAAACATAAAGAGCCACAAAATAAGAGTTTATTGAGCTGAGGGAGCTAGAATGTGTTTGTTTGGGGTGGGATACCTAAGATAAAGGAGCTGAACAGAGAGTATACCAGAGAGCTGTAGAAAAAGACCTCAAGTTTTTGCTTGACAGCATTCTACAATTGTGTGAGAACAATAATACCCTAAGCAAGAGAAAGAACAACAGTAATGCATTGCTTAACATCAGAGATATGTACTGAGAAATGTGGCACTAGGCAATTTTATCATCATAGAGAGAGTACTTACACAAACCTAGATGGTATACCTGCTACACACTTAGGCTTTATGGTATAGCCTATTACTTCTAGGCTACAAACCTGTATAGCATGTTACTGTATTGAGGCAATTGTAACACAATGGTATTTGTATGTCTAAACATATCTAAACCTAGAAAAGGTACAGTAAAAATACAGTATTATAATTTGTGGGAACACCATCATATATGCAGTCTGTCATTGACTGAAGTGTTATCTGGCACAAGACTGAAATGTTAAGCAGCAGATTAAAAATTCTTGAACTTCACACAGGGATAGTAATAACTTATTCTCCCCGAAGTCAAAAAACCTCATAACACATGAGATATTGGGTAGACTCCGTAAAAGGGTCTTGTTTTAGTAGTGGGGTGGAATTAACTTTAACATTGCTCTGGATTTATCCTAACAAAGCTTAAAAGCAAGGCTTAAAAGAACCCAACTGATTTCAATTTACTTATCTGTTAGCCAGAGTAAAATCCAACACATCTCAAAGGATCTAACAACATAAAATTCACATTGACTGGCATCCAATAAAAAATAATGACCAGACATGCAAAGAAGAAAACTATGAGTTAGAGCCTGCAGAAAAATCAATCAACAGAAACAGATCCAGAAATGATAAAGATCATGGAATTAACAAATTAGGACATTAAATTTTGTAATATTAAATGGGCTATGTATACTCAAGACAGTAAAGAAAAATCTGAATATGATGAGGAGAGAAATAGAAGATATAATACACTAAAATGGTACTTCTACATATGAAAAATACAATATCAGAAATGAAAATTCACTGTATTATAAAGACAACACTCGGGATAGTATTTAAGGAATATATATATCCTTATATATTCAAAATAGAAATTAATGATCCCTATAATCACAAAGTTCATTCACAACCTGTTTTAAAAGCTTGACTGCTATTGTTCCAGACTTTTATTTGCCTTTATGAATTATATGTATTCATATAGGCAAATGTATTCATATAGGTAAATAAAAGTCTGGAACAATAGCAGATAGAATGATATGTATTCATTAATAGTATTTGAAATAAAATATTAATGTAACATTTGCTTTATTATAATAATTTATAGGAAGCTGTGATCATTTTTAACTTTAATAAGTATTTTAATACAGTCATTTAACATATTTGTATTACATTTATTAAGTTAATTCTCAAGGATCAGAAATTTTTCTTCCCTCAAAGATATATACGGCCAGGCACATTGGCTCCCTGTAATCCCAGTACTTTTCGATGCTGCGGCAGGAGGATTGCTTGAGTCCAGGAGTTCAAAACCAGCTGGGACAACATAGGGAAACCCCATCTCTACAAAAAAATAAAAAATTAGCTAGACACGGTGGTGTGTACCTGTGGTCCCAGCTACTTGGGAGGCTGAGTTGGAAAGATCAATTGAGCCTGGGAAGACAAGGCTGCAGTGAGCTGTGATCTTATCACTGTACTCCAGCTTGGGTGACAGAGTGAGATGCTGTTTCTAAAATGATAATAATAATAATAATTTTAAAAAGACATATAAGTAGGTCCCAAAGATAGTTCCAAAACAGAAATTTAAAAATGTTTCAGCAAACCTATCGCTAATGATACAAGATGTAACTTCCCAACCTGCTACTGTAAAGGAGATAACAGCTATTTAAATTTATTTATTCCATTATCTTTACTAAATTGAAAGTTTCATTATGTACTATGAAATGGAGTTTGAAAATGTAGACGTTTTTCTGGTTGTTTTGATTACCTTCAGAAGGAGTATTGGCAAATTTGAATGTGTCGTCTAAGATGTGGTAATAACTGATTCTTGCCAGATTAGCAAGTTTTAAAGCAATGATGGGGAAAGAATCAGTTTGTGGATCAAGGATTCAGATGATTTTAGAGGGGCTTTAGAGAGAGGTAAGGGTAGGGAGGTCTACAGAGACCTAGTGGTCCAAGGATCTTCAATGCAGCGGTAAAGGACTTGTTCACTATTTATAGAAATCCAAATTCTGAATACTAAGTTTCTTATTTAAAGATTCACACACTGCAGGTTTTTATCATAAAAGTAATAATCAGTCAGAGAAGGGGTCCAAATCAGGAACCAGGCCACACAGCAAGAGGTGAGCTACAGGCCAGTGAGCAAAGCTTCATCTGTATTTACAGCTACTCCCCATAGCTTGTATTACTGCCTGAGCCCCACCTCCCATCAGATCAGGGGCAGCATTAGATTCTCATAGGAGCATGAACCTTATTGTGAACTGCGCATGTAAGGGATCTAGGTTGCGTGCTCCTTATGAGAATTTGATGCCTGATGATCTCTCACTGTCTCCCATCACCCCCAGATGGGACCATCTAGTTACAGGAAAACAAGCTAAGGGCTCCCACTAATTCTATATTATGGTGAATGTATACTTATTTCATTATATATTACAATGTAATAATAATGAAGTGCACAATAAACGGAATGCACTTGAATGATCCCGAAACCATCCCTCAGTCCTGTCTGTGGAAAAAATTGTCTTCCAGGAAACTGGTTCCTGTGCCAAAAAGGCTGGGGACTGCTGAGTTAGAGTTTATCTTTTAAGTCAAAATTTTCAAATTATTGATTAGTATTGTTGTAGGATTTTTTTCTAACATTTCTTTTGCTTTCAGCCTAATTTCATTCACTATTTTTAGGTGGCTGTATTTTAAGCAATTCAGTAAATAGACTCAAGTTTTCATGGTAGTGAAAAAAATAAAAAATAAAAATTGCAAAGAGAATATTTGTATAGTGTCTAATAAGATAAGTTATATTTTAAACTGGAGGCCTATTTTAGCAAAGTCTGAATTTATTTACACTCCAAAAGAACTGTTGATATTCTGAAAATGTATTGTCATGTGAAATACAAAGAAGACAAGTTGAATGGTAATATCATATAAAAATAATATCATATAATAAATGATCAGCATGATTTTATAAAATATTCAGAAAAGTCATAGATTTAACCCTTGAAATTTTGTTTTTTGCCAGTGAGATTAATAACAGTTATTGAAGTTTTAACATATACCAGGCATTATATTAATAAACTTCATTTTTTGACCCATTTAATCCATGTAACAAACTTTTTGCCTGCTTGTTTTTTGAGAAAAGGTTTAACTCTGTTGTCCAGGCTGGAGTGCAGTGGCATGATCACATCTCACTGAAGCCTCAACCTCCTGGGCTTAAGTGATTTCCCCACCTCACCTCCTGGGTAGCTGGGACCACAGGCATGCACTACCACACATGATGACATGGTTTGGCTCTGTGTTCCTACCCAAATCCAATCTTGAATTGTAATCTCCACCTGTTGAGAGGTAATTAGATCATGGTGGCAGTTTTCCCCATGCTGTTCTCCTAATAGTGAGTGAGTTCTCAGGAGATCTATGACTTTATAAGGTGCTCTTTCCCGTTCATCTCTTCTCTCTCCTGCTGCCATGTGAAGAAGGTCCCTGCTTCCCTTTAGCCTTCTGCCATAATAGTAAGCTTCCTGAGGTCTCCCCAGCCATGCAGAATTGTGAGTCAATTAAATCCCCCTTTTTAAATAAGCTACCCAGTCTTGGGCAGTTATTTATAGTAGTGTGAAAACAGACTAATATGCCTGGTGAAGTTTTTTTTTTATTTCTTGTACAGATAGGGTCTCCCTATGTTGCTAAGGCTGGTCTTGAACTCCTGGACTCAAGCAGTCCTCACACCTTGGCCTTCCAAGTGCTGAGATTACAGGTATGAGCCACAGTGTCCAGCCAACAACTCTTAGAGGTAGGCAATTTTATTATAATCCCAGTTTCTTTCAGGCTGAACAACTGGCCCAAGGCCACACAACTAATATGTGAAAGAGCCAAGGTGACAACCTAAATAAGTTGGCTCCAGAGCCTGTGTGCTTAGGCACCATGCTGCACTATCTCCATGAAGAAGTGGCTCTTCCATGTCTCCTAAAGGCAACATACACATGTTGAAAACACTGGCTACCTACATTATATTTATAAATTGAAAATAAAATTTGTTATATGTAGAAGAGCAAAATAAATATTAAACAAATAAATCTCTCAATAATTCATTTATTTGCAAATAAACCTGTAGAGTTGAAATCAAACATGTCAAAAAAGTTAAATTGCATCATAGTATAATGGATAGAGTATGGAAGCTTTTTTTCTGATCTACCAATTACTACTGTAGCTCTAGGCATGTCTCCTCATTTCTATGTATTTCAGTTTTCTTCCTTTAAACAGGAAAGTTTGTACTAAATTATTTTTTATTCCTTGCATACATAAAGTTCAAAATCAGTTTCATTCTCCCACCTTCATTTTGGCTAAGTGCCACATTTACTGCCATCTGGTGTTCAAAATAAGTAGAAAGTTTTATTATACAAAGTGATCTAAAAACCCTTTTTTATGAGTAGTTTCTTTACATTAGAAGCAACGGGAAGTCGTGTGTGTGTGTGTGTGTGTGTGTGTGTGTGTGTGTGTGTGTGTATTTCTTTATTTTTTCAGACAGGATCTTCCTCTGTCATCCAGGCTGGAATGCAATGGCGCAATCTTGGCTCACTGCAACCTCCATCCCTGGGTTCAGGCAATTCTTCCTTCTCAGCCTCCTAAATACTTGGGATTACAGGTATACGCCACCACATCCAGCTAATTTTGGTGTTTTTGTAGGGACAGGGTTTCACCATGTTTCCCAAGCTGGTCTCAAACTCCTGACCTCAAGTGATCTGCCTGCCTTGGCCTCCCAAAGTGCTGGGATTACACTGTGCCTGACCCAGAAAGTACATTTTGCTGGTGTTCAGACTCAAGATTTGTCATCAGATAAGGCGAATAAACCACTTCTGACTGCCTTATATATAAGAATAATTTGTAAGGAGGTAATTTCAGTTAGTAAACTCCACAGATCTGATTTAGATTATCATTTTTTTTCTTTTTGTTCCTGTTGAGACATATTTTCAACAATTTATAATTGTTTAATGAAACTTTTTTTGATTACTTGATTTTTCCCTACAAATATTTATTTAGCTTTTGCAAAGGGCACACCTGATACAGAAAAGCCTTTCTCTAATCATATAACCTTGTGTTATATTCTTTTGATTTTAAACAAACAAAAAGTAACAAAGAAATAAAATATGGTATTTTAGAAATATATATGAATTTAAAGCAAGACAAGACAGAGAAACAGTAGAAATGGATGTAAATATTGGAATTTTAAAAAAAGTCTTCTGAAGTATTCGTTATTAAATATAGCATCTCAAATAAACTGTTAAATTTATGAAAATATTTTTACTCCTTCCATTACAATAAAATAGATTGGAGGAAATTCAAGATGGGACGGGTTAAAGGTAACAGATAGAAGCACTGGCTAGACAGGTACACAATGAGTAGAGTACAACAGGGTAGATGCACAAAGAGGAAAAGCACTGTTTGAGGAGAGTGGAGGGAAGGTAGGCGATAGCATCAGTGCTGGAGTCCCGCTCTTCAAAAGAGGTGTGCTCTGCTTAGTTGCAGGCCCTTGGTTGTCTTCTAAAGCCTGAAGCAGTGTTAAATGGAGATTATTCCTGAGCTTGGCAAGGCTTTAAATAGACACTCATAGTCTTCTAAAGAGATATGAAACTTGAATGATACCTTTAATATCCCCTCTAATTTTTTCCTACCTTCACTAGTTTATTCTCTTGAAAGAAAGGAGAAGGAGAAAAGCAGAGCAGTATTAGGTAAAGGCAGATGCGGGGAGAGGTATCTGACAATGGTTTCTGCCTATTGTGATGAAATATAGACATTCATGATAAGAGTACTATGCCAGAATTTTTTATCTTTGCTTTTAGGTCAACTTTGTATTTCTTTTTTTCACAAAAAAACTGTAATAAAAGGAATTCTAGTACATATTAACAAAAGCCAAAGAGATTGAGGGCAAGTGTTGGAGATTCAGTGGTCCCTTGGAAAGAAAGGGTGGCTTGTTTTACTTAAGCAAAGGAGAAAGAAACACAGAGAAAACTTAATTTTCAGATATTTCTTTTTTTCTTGAAAAATTTATGCTAAAGTCTCTCAAACTTTTTTATTTCTGTTATTACTCCCGCTATTTTAGCTTGAGTGCTATGATCTTTCTTCTAGACTATAGAAACAGTCTCCATCCTGCTCTGTCAACTGCCAGCATTCCTAATTCTAATCAACTCTCTACATTCTCTTATTTAATGAGTGGTCCTCAGGATCAAGGTCAAATTCTTTAGCATCCATTCTGATCTCTAGCATTAAGGTCTTTGCTTTTGCACTTTCCTTTGGCGGACCACTCTGCCCCAGCACTTATGCCCTTCAGATCCTGGGTATCATACACTCTAAACCATGCTTGACCTGCCAAGTATGTCGGAGATTCTCCTCCTCCATGCTTCCATTATGCCCTGAACATCTCCTATCAAAGTAAGTGTCACATTTTATTGTAATTCTTTATTTGGGCTCCAGCAAGGATTTCCCAGAACAAGTGATATTTGAGCTGGCCTTGGAAGGTTGTTCAAGAATTAATCAGATGGATGAGGCTTGAGGGATAATTGCAGGCAGAGGAAATACATTATGCAAGAACAAGGCCCTTTGCAAATCTTCAGTTTCTGTACCAATGAAGTTGAGGGAGCACTTGGGAGAATGACGGAAGGTAAGCCCAGAGGAAAGGAGGCGTGGGTGATAAAGGTCTTGAATATGCCCTGCTGAGTTGCCTGAACTTAATGAGGAAAGGAGATGTTTTAAATGTGAATATATAAATTGTCATAATCATATTTTATTTTCAGAAGCTTTATTCCTATTTTGAAAGAAAAAAACGTATTATTCTGATAATGCTGGGAAGGAGGGTTTGAACAATAATATAAAAGAAAAAATAAAGACCTAAAGAAACTAGAGAAGTGAAAATGGAGCAGTATGATCAGAGGTGGTAGGTTTTTTGGGTTGTTTTCTTAAAGTCAAATTGAGAGGAAGTAAGTACTCATTGAATTTGGACAGGAGAGTAGATAGAGGTACATAAAATAGATAAGAAAGTTTTTGACATTAGTGATAATAGATGGCAATGATTATTTCATTAACATTCCCCCCTAACTTGCAAAAAAATTATTACTGTAAGAGAAATAGATTCAATGGTGAAAGATGGTGAGTAAAGTTTTATACATACTGACTTTGAGATGCTATGAGACAGACAAGTGGAAATATTTAGAAGTTGAATGTGTAGAGATTAACATAATTTGTCATCTAAGAAAAATGGCCAAATATATTATTTAATACCTATATTACATACTTTTAAAACGTAATTTTAACACCAAAGGAGTACATAAAGAACATAATCTCTAAATAAATAGTTTTTAACAGAAAAAAATTATCAATCTATTTCTAAATGTGTAGAGAAATAATGTTTATTTACAAAATTTAGAGTTACAATTTTATTTTACAATATCATATTGTATGTAATTATTTTCTGGACTCACACTTGTCATATTAGGGATCCATATTTGATAGCATTACACAGAGAAGAGAACAAATACTGAGTATATCCGGGGATCCAGTGTATGCCAGGTAATAAAATAGAGAGAAAACTGTGGTGTTTTGCCCATCTCCCTTCAGGAACTATTAAAAACAAGAGACTCATTTCTTCGGTTGGAAAGAGTGTGGGATGTAGATGTCTCACAGCTGTGATTCTCTCTGGGAATTGTCTTTAACAAAAGGAAACAGTGGCACTCAAAGATGTGACCCATTCTCAGAGGCAGCCCACATCTAATGACTGGTTAATATGAGTATTAAGGTACTGTTCCTTTGCTTGGGTGCAGGTTAGAGCTTCCCATGAGTTCACTGAGGCCACTGCGGCAGGTGTACTGCAGTTTAGCTGCTGCTTCTGCCCAATCTGCCCAATCCTGCTTTCTCTCAGCTACAATTACAGAGTACTTCCTAATGAACTTCCACACACATCATTCCCCAACTCTTCTGTATCAGAAATAAGTTTTTATTGCATAGTAATATTGAGGAAAATGAAGTCAGTTGCTACGTGTAATATTATTCTAGAAAAACTACAGGAGTTTTGAGGAAAATGGTCTCATCTTCTAGCATCTGGCACTATTTACGACTCTTTCTCATTCTATGAAAGAATGACAAAGTAAGGGTTGGAGGCCAGGGCATGAGTTGGCTAATGGTTAGAATTGTAAGAGCTGTGGGAAAGAAACTGGAAGCCCCCCAACCCGCCCCACCCCATAACTATGGCTGTTTATAATTATGTTGTAGACTGAAGATATTACTCTCCAGCATGGAAAAGTCAGAAGTTGAGGAGAGGTAAAAATTCCTCATGGACTAGTATCAGTCATGGGTTAGTATTGAGAACCTCTTGGCTGGAGATCCTAGTATTCCTTATATTACTCTTTACCATAGACCTTGTAGTGTGGTTAAACCATGAAGTGTACCCCAACTTAAACAATGCACAAAAATTCTGGACTTAATACACACAGACAACTTGCACTCCATGTTCTCTTCAGAGTATTCATCATCATATTCTGTATTAGTCAGTTTTCAAGCTGCTGATAAAGACATACCTAAAACTGGGTAATTTATAAAGAAAAAGAGGTTTAATGGACTCACAGTTCCAAGTGGCTGGGGAGGCCTCACAATCATGGCAGAAGGAGAAAGAGACTTCTTACATGGTGGCAACAAGAGAGAATTTGTGCAGGGAAACTCTCCCTTATAAAATCACCATATCTCGTGAGACTTACTATCGGGAGAATAGCATGGAAAAGACCCACCCCCATGATTCAATTACCTCCCACAAGTCCCTCCCATGATACGTGGGAATCATGGGAGCTATAATTCACGATGAGATCTGGCTGGTGACACAGCCAAACCTTATCAAATTCGATGATTCAATTAGGTTATTGGAAGAAAAGGGATCTATCTGTCTGAAGGTTCAGTCATCCATATATTCTTGTAACTTTTGGACACCCTCAAAAATATATGTCTGAACCAGACCCCCAGAGATGTGCAAACTGAGACCCAATGGACACAATTACCTTTTCTGACCTTTTAGGCCATTGGCATTAAAAGATGTCATCACAACCATCAGCCTCATGGGATCTGGAGAGGAAGAGAAGGGTGATAGAAAGCTGAAATGATGGCCACTGGCTCATTATAGCTTTAAATGATCTATTCTACAGGTTTTTGGAAGTCATTTGTGTCACACATATTTGGAAAATGATCTGTATCATCAACTTGGGTGGGCAAGGACATTGTAGTTCTCAAGAATTAAAAACATAGTGACTCCCTTTGACTAATTCATTTTCTTTAACATTATTCCGGTAATCACTTGACTTCCTATCCTATTTTTCAGTGATTTTACTTTGAAATATGACTGATAATGAGCTGTAAAATAATGAAATATCATCTTGCTCTGTCCTACATTTAAGTTTGAAATTTCTATATTTGAACAAGTGTGTTTACAGTCAGTATTAAAGAACATCTATTTTTAGAAAGAAGGTGAAACAACACTATGAAGGGATAAAGCATACTATAATGTTTTAAAAGGCTAGGCTTCAGAGCAGGTGAAGCTTGTTAATTATGTTATTTAAACACTCTGAGCCTTAGTTCTCTCATCATAGGAATAATGACACCTGCCTTGTGTGAGTCTATGAGGATAAAATAAGACTGCATTTATATAAAACCCTTAACACTGAGCTTGGCACATAATCCTTACCTGCATACTATACTACCTTGATTATTGTAGCTGTTTAGTTGTTTCTCAAATCAGATAACAAAAGTCCTCCAACTTTGTTACTCTTTTTCAAATTTATTTTGGTTATTCTATGATCTTTGCATTTCCATATAAGTTTTATAATTGGTTTGATGATATCTACCATGATATTGATTGGGATCATGTTGAACCTGCAGATTAATTTGGAAAAAAACTTACTTTCAGCAATATTGGATTTTTCAATCCATGAGCAATGTATTTATTTTTTCATTTATTTAGGTCTTCTCTAAGTCTTCTAAAAAATGTTTTATAGTCTTTAGAGTACAGGTCTTACACAGAGTTTGTCAAATTTATCTCTAAGTATTTTGTTTAAAAAATATTCATGTACATTGAATTTGACGTTCTAAATTAATTTTTCAGTAATTAAATTATATTATAGGGAAACACTTTATGTTTATTGACCTTGTACTTTGCTAAATTGTTAGGTGTAATAGTTTATTCCTTCTAAAAAATTAGTGAGATCTTAGGTGTAGGTAATGTTTTTGTCTGCAAATAAAGACAGATTTACTACATCTCTTTTGATTTCTTCCTTGATCTATGCATCATTTATACATAACTTTTCTCTTTTTAAAAAATAGGAGATTTTCCATATAGCTTTTATTTGTTGCTTTACAGTTTAATTTTGATGGAGTCAGATAACATATTTGAATAATTTCAATGCTTACAAGTTTGTTCACACTTGTTTTATGTCCCAGCTTATTATGTCTCAGTTAATACTTTGCTTGTACTTGAAAGATATGTCTTCCATTGTTAGAAGAGTGTTGTAAATATCGATAAAGTCAAGTTGATTGTTCACATCTACATTACTTCTAACTACCTGTGTACTTGTTCTACTAATTACTGAAAGAGAAGTGTTGAAATCTCTAATTACATTTGAGAATTGTGTATTTTTCCTTTTATCTCCACCAGTTTTGCTTTATGTATTTTGAAGCTATGCTATTATATTCATACACACTTAGGATTGCTATTTATTCTTGTCAATTTGCCTCCTTTATTACTATAAAATATATATCTTTATCTCTGATAATATCACTGTCTTATAAATCTATGTATTTTCAATTTTAATACAGTCAATCCAAATTTCTTTGAACTAGTGTCTGCACAGTATATTTTATCCCAATTTTATACTCTTAATCTGTTTGTATCTTCATATGTAAAGTGAGTTTTGTAATTTAAAATTTCTATTTGACAACATTGTATTTTACATCATGTTTAGACGTATTTAAATGATGTAATTATTAACATTTTTATCAATATATAATGTCATTTAAGTCAATCATCTTGCTATTTGTTTTCTATTCTTCCAATCTGTTCCTTTTTGTTTTACAAATGTTTCTTTTAAAAACAATTTGCTGTTTTTAAGATTTTAATATATTCCCTCTATTGGCTTATTAACATTTTTCTTTGTTTTATATTTTTAATTATTACTATACAATTTTCAATATATTATTTCAACTTATCACAGCCTAACTTTAAATAATATTATAGCACCTCAAGTGTAGTTTACAAATCTTAATTCAGTATAAATCTATTTCACCAGTCTTGTCCTTTGTGCTATTGTTGTTAAACATTTTTCTTGTATATATGTAATATGTATTACAAATACATTATCAACAACAGACATTTTTATCTTTGCATTACACAATTTTTTAAAAGATATTCAAAATGATAAAATGTTTGTTACATTAATCTGCATGTTTATGCTTCTAGTGCTCTTCATCTATTGTTTACATCCACATTTCAATCTGACATCATTTGCTTTCTGCCTGAAGAAATTCCTTTGGCCTTTACTGTAATATAGCACTACTGGTAGTAAATTCAATTATTTTGTATTTGTCTTAAAAAAAATCTGTTAATCTTCATTTTGGAAATATTACCCATATATTAAATTGCTAGATATTGGTCACAGAAGTGATTTGTGTTTTCCTCTCTTTGTTAAATGTAGACAGTTTTTATTCCTACAGCTTCAAATTCATTGATCTCTTCTGCAGTGTCTAATCTGCATTTAAATCCATTCAGTTTATTTTTCATTTTTGATGATTTTTAAAAATCCCTAGGACTTCCATTGGGTATTTACAAAACCTTTCCAATTTCTCTTCTTAATATATTTGTGTGTTCCTTTATGTTTTTGTTCATAGTTATACCATATACAATAGCTAGTTTAATATTCTAGTCTGCTGATTTCATAGTTTATATTGTAACAGTTTTTGTTTCTTTCTAGTTCAGAGTCATATTATCTGCTTCTTCTTTACCCTAAATATTTTCATTGGATACTAGACATTGTGAATTTTATAATGGGCTATATTTTACTATATTTCTAAAATATGCCAGTCACTTAAACTATGTTCACATTAGTTTAACGTTTTTGAGGCTTGAAGTGTATTTAAGTCAGGTCCATAGCAGCATTTCATACAGGACAGGGATCCTTAAATGTCTGTTGTCTCAGGATCCCTTCTGCCATGTTTCACAATCCTGTGTTACCTATTGTTTAACGTCTAAAGACATTTGTTTCATCCTTTTATCTCATTTTCTAGTTGTTTACAATGACACAGCAGTTCCCACAACAGTTAATCCATCCTAAATGGAAACAGAACATCCTAACTTTATTTTTAAATAACCTTAAATATATCAAATTTTCAAGGGCTAATATCCAGAATCTACAGAAAACTAAAACAGATTTACAAGAAAAAAACCAACAAACCCATTCAAAAGTGGGCAAACGATATGAACAGACACTTTTCAAAAGAAGACATCTATGAGGCCAACAAACATACGAATAAATGCTCATCATCACTGCTCTTTAGAGAAATGCAAATCAAAACCACATTGAGATACCATCTCATGCCAGTTAGAATGGCGATCATTAAAAAATCTGGAGACAACAGATGCTGGAGAGGATGTGGAGAAATAGGAACACTTTTACACTGTTGGTGGGAGTGTAAACTAGTTCAACCACTGTGGAAGACGGTGTGGCGATTCCTCAAGGACCTAGAAATAGAAATTCCATTTGACCCAGCAATCCCATTACTGGGTATATATCCAAAGGATTATAAAGCATTCTATTATAAAGACACATGCACATGTATGTTCATAGCAGCACTGTTTACAATAGCAAAGACCTGGAATCAACCCAAATGCCCATCGACGATCAACTGGACAAGGAAAATGTGGCACGTATACACCATGGAATACTACGCAGCCATAAAAAATGATGAGTTTGTATCCTTTGTAGGGACACAGATGAATCTGGAAACCATAATTCTCAGCAAACTGACACAAAAACAGAAAATCAAACACTGCATGTTCTCACTCATCGGTGAGTGTTGAATAATCAGAACACATGGACACAGGGAGGGGAGCATCATTCACTGGGGTCTGTTGCGGGGGGCCAAGGGAGGGACAGCATGGGGATGGGGAGGTCGGGGAGGGATAACATGGGGAGAAATGCCAGATGTAGGTGATGGGGATGGAGGCAGCAAACCACATTGCCATGTGTGTACCTATGCAACAATCCTGCATGATCTGCACATGTATTCCAGAACCTAAAGTACAATAAAAAATAAAATAATAAAAAAAAATGAAGGGGCCCCCCCAAAAAGAAATTGTCTATGTATTTATCAATGTTTGTGTATTTATAAATGTATAAATGTAAATGTTTATTTATAATGTATAAATACAGATTTATAAATATATATAATTTTTTTTCTTTTTTTTTTTTTTTAGAGACAGGGTTTCACCATGTTGGCCAGGCTGGTCTCGAACTCCTGACCTCCGGAGATCCACCCACCTCAGCCTCCCAAAGTACTGGGATTACAGGCATGAGCCACCATGCCCAGTTATAAATATATATAATTTATATATATATATAATTGATATATACTTGTATATCATTTATATATTTAAACATTGATATAGTTTATATATCATATATCATTTTTAAGAAATAGAACCACATTTTACATGTAGTTTGTGTGTTCTTTGAACAGTATGGCAGCATATAGAATCTGGATCCACGTTTTTCCAGTGTTTTGTAGTATTCCATTGTATGAACACATAGCTACAATTTCGTTTATCAGTTCCTTGTTGATATTTATTTAGGTTGCTTCTCCTTTTTCTCACTGTAATAAACAAAGTGTAAGTAAACATTCTGGCCAGGTGCAGCGGCTCTCACCTATAATCCTTGCACTTTGGGAGGCCGAGGTGAGAGGATTACTTGAGCCGAAGAGTTCAAGACCAGCCAGGGCAACATAAATGACACTCCCCCGTCTCTACAAAAAATAAATTTTAAAAAATCAGCTGGGCATAGTGGTGGCTCATGTCTGTGGTCACAGCTACTTGGGAGGCTGAAGTGGGAGGATCACTTGAGCCCAGGAGTTCGAGGCTGCAATGAGCCATGACCTCGCCACTACACCCAGCCTGGGCAACAGAGTGAGAAAGAAAAGCATTCTCATGTAAACATCTGTCTGCATTTGCATAAGCACATCTATGGGGCCAATTCCCTCTAATGAAGCTGAACCAAAGGAGTGAGTATTGAACATTCAGAGCACTGTTGCCAAAGTGTTTTCCAGAAAGCTCCACCATTTCACACTCGCATCGGCAGCGTATGACTCTGCATGCTTCTCTACTCACCAACACTCGCCAACACTGTGTTTTTTCCATTTTTAGTCTTTGCCAGTTGGATAGCTAGGAAGTGGTATTGCCTACATGCATGTGTGTACTTTTAGCCAGTATACAATGAGTTCAAGGTTGCTGCCATTTTTTGAGCACAGGGGCCCAATTAAATAAATGCAGGGTAGTAAGAGGTATAAATGCTATTTCAAATTTTTATCTTTTTGGTTGTTGGTTTTTAGAGACAAGGTCTTGCTCTGTTACCCAGGCTGGAGTGCAGTGGCACGATCATAGCTCACTGCAGCACTGACCTCTTGGGCTCAAGCAGACCTCCTGCTTCAGCCTCCCTGAGTAGCCCTGAGGCACGCACTCCACACCTGGCTAATTTTTAAATTTTTTTGTAGAGACCAAGTCTCACTGTGTTGCCCAGTCTGGTCTCAAACCCCTGGACTCAAGCGATCTTCCTACCCTTGCTTCCCGAAATGTTGGGATTACTGGCTTTAGCCACCATGTCCAGCCTATCCTTACTTTTAAGCATGATTAATTGGCTTTGCAGCCTAAATTGGAAAGATTTTCATGTACTAAGTAGCACTTTTGTGCCACTTTCTGATTACTCCTTGATCTTAAAATGTCAAGCTAAGAATTAAGAGAATCTCAACATAACATAAAGAGTAATTACAATTTTGATTCAATTACTTAGAAAGGTCAGCTCATGTCTGGGTATGGTGGCTCATGCTTGTAATCCTAGCACTTTGGGAGGCCGAGGCAGGAGGATCACTTGAGCCCAAGAGTTCAAGACCAGCCTGGGCAACTTAGCGAGACGCTGACTCCATTTTTTTAAAAAGTCAGCACAAGTCATTTGAAATTTTGGTAATGGTGACAATTAATAGGGGTCACCACATTGTTTGTTTATATAAATGTTCTAAAAAATATGCTAAGTAGAAATCAAGTATAAGTATGGTAAATCTTACATCTTTTCCTTACCTCTAATGAACAGCTTTGGAAGAAAACAATTACTGCCGTTATGAGAAGTCTTAAATCCCTTACCGGCCAGGCGCCGTGGCTCATGCCTATAATCCCAGCACTTTGGGAGGCTGAGGTGGGCGGATCACGAGGTCAGGGGTTTGAGACCAGCCTGGCCAACATGGTGAAACCTGATCTCTACTAAAAATACAAAAATTAGCCGGGTGTTGTGGCAGGCACCTGTAATCCCAGCCACTCAGGAGGCTGGGGCAAGAGAACAGCTTGAATTCGGGAGGGAGAGGCTGCAGTGAGCCAAAATCGTGTCACTCCAGCCTGAGCAACAGAGTGAAACTCTGTCTAAAAACACACACACACACACACACATCTACCAATAATTTTTTTATTTTATAAGATTTTTAGATTTACAACAAAATTGCAAAGACATACAGGGTTCCTATATTCCACGCCCAGTTTACCCTATTTATTAATATCTTACATTAGCATGGTACATTAGTCATGAATGAACCAATACTGGTACATTATTACTAAGGGCCACATTTCACTGATTTCTTTAGTTTTCACCTAATGTCCTTTTCTCTTCCAGGGTCTCATCCGGGATCCCACATGACATTTAGTTGTCTTCTCTCCCTCCATAGGTTCCTCATGGCTGTAACAGTTTCTCAGATTTTCCTTCGTTTTGATGATCTAGACAGTTTTGAGGAGTATCAGTTAAGCATTTTGTAGGCTGCCCCTCAGATGGGATTTCTTTCTCACGATCCTAGCCCGAGGTTCGGGGTTTACAGGAGGATGGCCATAGAGGCAAAGTGCCTTCGTCACTGCATCATACTGACTATCGTATCATATTACTGACATGACTTTTATCACTGTTGGTGTTGACCTTGATGGCCTGGCTGAGTGAAATACATTTCTGAACTTTCCCTGCTGGCATAAACAAGGATACAGGCCATGATGAGTTGAGTCCTAATGGTTTCCAAAGTAAATCATGGTGGGGAGGCTGAATGTTAAGGGGCAGGAAAGGCACATTCTTTCCAGGAGACCCTGTCAAGAGAGCAGAAGCACTCTATGCCAGAGCATATAAAACTTCAAAGCGGCCAGGCGCAGTGGCTCACACCTGTAATCCCAGCACTTTGGGAGGCTGAAGCAGGTGGATTACCCGAGGTCGGGAGATGGAGACCATCCTGACCAACATGGAGAAACCCCGTCTCTACTAAAAATACAAAATTGGCCAGGCATGGTGACGCATGCCTGTAATCCCAGCTACTCGGGAGACTGAGGCAGGAGAATCACTTGAACCCAGGAGATGGAGGTTGCAGTGAGCCAAGATGGCACCATTACACTCCAGCCTGGGCAACAAGAGCGAAACTCCATCTCAAAAAAAAAAACAAAAAACTTGAAAGCGTATCAGAAATTTAGAAATACATTCTTCAAATGGCATTGAGATAAGACTGTTACCCGCACTTTACAGAGGAGGAAATTGAGCCACAACGCCAAACACACCACCAAGCCAAGATGCAAATCTGCACTGTCTGGCCACAGGGTCCAGGCCCTTAATTACCACCCACGGACTCACCAATACTGTCTTTTGTCTTAACTTGCATTTCCCTGATTACTGGTGAGAATGGGCCTCCTTCCTTCGATTGACTGACTATTGGGCTTCTTTTCAAGACCTCCAATCGGAGACGTGATATAAAGGGGGACCCATGAGGAACAGGTTCAGGGTGGGACAGCAGGTTTTCAGAGTCAGAGCTGGCAGAGACCTGGTGAGGGGCATCCCCTGCTCAGAGTCGGGGCTGGGTAGCATCGCTGGTGTCAGCACCTAGAATCATCTCAGAGTGTCAATCTGGCTAAGGTGGCCAGATTTTGCAAATAAAAATACCAGATGTCCATTTAAATTTGAACTTCAGGTTAACAACAAATAAACATGTTCCAAATGACATCCAGATTTGTGTGAGCACCCTGTAATTTTTCTGACAGTCCCCACACTGGCTGCCATAGCCTTCAAGCCTGGCTTTCCAGCCTTCTTGGAATTTCTGTGAATTACTCAGTAATGCTTTTTTTTTCTTTTTTTCTTTTTTCTTTTTTTTTTTTTTTGAGATGGAGTCTTGCTGTGTCCCCCAGACTGCAGTACAGTGGCATGATCTTGACTCAATGTAACCTCCACCTCCCAGATTCAAGCAATTCTCCTGCATCAGCCTTCCAAGTAGCTGGGATTACAGGCATGCACCACCACACCTGGCTAATTTATTTTTATTTTTATTTTTCAGCAGAGATGAGGCTTCACCGTGTTGGCCAGGCTGGTGTCGAACTCCTGACCTCAAATAATCAACCCACCTCGACCTCCCAAAGTGCTGGGATTATAGGCGTGAGCCACCACGCCTTGCTCAGTATCTCTTTCATAAATCTCCTTCCAGCTTAACATAGCCGTAGTGGAGACTGTTGTGTGCCACTAAAACCCTTTACACTGTGTCTCCATCAATGTGGAAAAATAAATGAAAGATCTAGAAGGTTGAGTGTTTTAAGAAATATGGGATGGAACACAAGTCTACATATATACATTTTATTATATATATTAGTTTTATTATATATATTAGTTGTATATTTTATTTTAGGTTCAGGGCTACATGTACATGTTTCCTATTTAGGTAAACTCGTGACCTGGGGGTTGGGGGTACATATTTTGTCACCCAGGTACTAAGCACCCAATAGTTGGTTTTTTTGTTCCTGAACCTCTCCCCTCCTCCTATCCTCCACCCTCAAGTAGGCCCGTGTCCGTGGTTCCCCTCTTTCTGTCTGTGGAGAACACAATTCCCTATGGAAGAGAAGAATAGTGCAATATGCTTGACATGCAAAGTGACGGCCTAGAGAATTCTACTTAATGTGGTTATGAAACAAATCGTAACACCTGCTTGCTTCACGTACTTATGTTACGTGCCTGAGCCCTGCAGGCTTTGGAGTTTGCACCTGGAGTGGTTCTGCGTCTTTATTTTACAGATGAGTAACTGGAGATTGACAGCGGTTGTGTGTCTTCTCTCAGCCACACAGCAAAGCTGGAGTGAGAACAAAGGTCTCCAGATTCACAGATGCTATTCCCACTGCTCCAAATTCCTCATCCAGAAAATTTGTTCTAATAAGCATGGTACCTATGAAAATGTTTCATAAAAGAGCAGGAATCATGTCTAATTAACAAGTGCGTCCCATAATCGTCAGATTCACCAGGGTTGAAATGAAGGAAAAAATGCTAAGGGCAGCCAGAGAGAAAGGTCGAGTCACCCACAAAGGGAAGACCATCGGACTCACAGCAGATCTCTCCGCAGAAACCCTACAAGCCAGAAGAGAGTGGGGGCCAATATTCAACATTCTTAAAGAAAAGAACTTTCAACCTAGAATTTCATATCCAGCCAAACTAAGCTTCATAAGCGAAAGAGAAATAAAATCCTTTACGAACAAGCAATTGCTCAGAGATTTCATCACTACCAGGTCTGCCATACAAGAGCTCCTGAAAGAAGCACTAAACATAAAAAGGAACAACCAACACCAGCCACTCCAAAAACATACCAAATAGTAAAGAGCATCGACACAATGAAGAAACCGCATCAACTAATGGGCAAAACAACCAGCTAGCATCAAAATGGCAGGATCAAATTCACACATAACAATATTAACCTTAAACATAAATGGGCTAAATGCCCCAATCAAAAGACACAGACTGGCAAATTGGATAAAAAGTCAAAACCCATTGGTGTGCAGTATCCAGGAAACCCATCTTAGATGCAAGGATACACATAGGCTCAAAATAAAGGGATGGAGGAAGATTTACCAAGCAAATGGAGAGAAAAAAAAAAAAAAAAAGCAGGAGTTGCAATCCTAGTCTCTGATAAAATACACTTTAAACCAACAAAGATCAAAAGAGACAAAGAAGGATATTACATAATGGTAAAAGGATCAATGCAACAAGAAGAGCTAAGGATCCTAAATATACACGCACCCATTACAGGAGCACCCAGATACATAAGGCAAGTTCTTAATGACCTACAAAGAGACTTAGACTCCCACACAATAATAGTGGGAGACTTTAACATCCCATTGTCAATATTAGACAGATCAACGAGACAGAAAATTAACAAGGATATTCAGGACTTGAACTCAGACCTGGACCAAGCAAACCTAATAGACATTTACAGAACTCTCCACCCCAAATCCACAGAATATACATTCTTCTCAGCACCACATC
>CAUYNB010032985.1:0-66277 GCA_963574225.1 Lagothrix lagotricha | reverse complement strand
TAGAATGATTTATAATCCTTTGGATATATAACCAGTAATGGGACTGCTGGGTCAAATGGTATTTCTGGTTCTAGATCCTTGAGGAATCATCACACTGTCTTCCACAATGGTTGAACTAATTTACATTCCCACCAACAGTGTAAAAGCATTCCTGTTTCTCCACATCCTCTACAGCATCTGTTGTTTCCTGACTTTTTATGATTACCAATCTAACTGGCGTGAGATGGTATCTCATTGTGGTTTTAATTTGCATTTCTCTAATGACCAGGGATGTGACCTTTTTTTCGTATGTTTGTTGGCTGCATAAATGTATTCTTTTGAGAAGTGTCTGTTCATATTCTTTGTCCACTTTTTGATGGGGCTGTTGGTTTTCTATCTTGCAAATTTGTTTAAGTTACTTATAGATTCTAGATATTAGCCCTTTGTCAAATAGATGGCAAAATTTTTCTCCCATTTTGTAGGTTGCCTGTTCACTCTGATGATAGTTTCTTTTGCTGTGCAGAAGCTCTTTAGTTTAATTAGATCCCATTTGTCAATTATGGCTTTTGTTGCCATTGCATTTGGTGTTTTAGTCATGAAGTCTTTGCCCATGCCTAAGTCCTGAATGGTATTGCCTAGGTTTTCTTCTAGGGTTTTTATGGTTTTAGGGCTTACGCTTAAGTCTTTCATCCATCTTGAGTTAATTTTTGCATAAAGTGTAAAGAAGGGGTCCAGTTTCTATTTTCTGCATATGACTAGCCAGTTTTCCTAATACCATTTATTAAATAGGGAATCCTTTCCCCATTGCTTGTTTTTGTCAGGTTTGTCAAAGATCAGATGGTTGTAGATGTGTGGTGTTATTTCTAAAGCCTCTGTTTTCTTCCATTGGTCTATATACCTGTTTTGGTACCAGTACCATGCTGTTTTGGTTACTGCAGCCTTACGGTATAGTTTGAAGTCAGGTAGTGTGATGCCTCCAGCTTTGTTCTTTTTGCTTAGGGTTCTCTTGTCTCATGGGCTCTTTTTTTGTTCCATATGAAATTTAAGGTAGTTTTTTCTAATTCTGTGAAGAAAGTCAATGGCAGCTTGATGGGGATAGCATTGAATCTATAAATTACTTTAGGCAGTATGGCCATTTTCACGATATTGATTCTTCTGATCCGTGAGCATGGAATGTTTTTCCACTTGTTTGTGTCCTCTCTTATTTCCTTGAGCAGTGGTTTGTAGTTCTCCTTAAAGAGGTCCTTCACATCCCTTGTAAGTTGTATTCCTAGGTATTTTATTCTCTTTGTAGCAATTGTGAATAGGAGTTCACTCATGATTTGGCTCTCTACTTGTCTATTATTGGTGTATAGAAATACTTGTGATTTTTGCATATTGATTTTGTATCCTGAGACTTTGTTGAAGTTGTATATCAGCTTAAGGAGATTTTGGGCTGAGACAATGGGGTTTTCTAAATATGGAATCATGTCATCTGCAAACAGAGACAATTTGACTTCCTCTCTTCCTATTTGAATATCCTTTATTTCTTTCTCTTGCCTGTTTGTCCTGGCCAGAACTTCCAATACTATGTTAAATAGGAGTGGTGAGAGAGGGCATCCTTGTCTTGCACCGGTTTTCAAAGGGAATGCTTCCAGCTTTTGCCCATTCAGTATGATATTGGCTGTGGGTTTGTCATAAACAGCTCGTATTATGTTGAGATATGTTCCGTCAAGATCTAGTTTATTGATTGTTTCTAGCAGGAAGGGGTGTTGAATTTGATTTCTGTATCTATTGAGATAATCATTTGGTTTTTGTCATTGGTTTTGTTTATGTGATGTTATTGATTTGCATATGTTGCACCAGCCTTGTATCCCAGGGATGAAGCCAACTTGATAGTGGTGGATAAGCTTTTTGATGTGCTTCTGGATTCAGTTTGCGAGGATTTTATTGAGGATTTTTGCACTTATGTTCATCAGGGATATTGGCCTGAAATTTTCTTTTTTTGTTGTATCTCTGCCAGGTTTTGGTATTAGGATGATGCTGGCCTCATAAAATGAGTTAGGGAGGAGTCCCTCTTTTTCTATTGTTTGAAATAGTTTCAGAAGGAATGATACCAGCTCTTCTTCATACCTCTGGTAGAATTCAGCTGTGAATCCATCTGGTCCTGGGATTTTTTTTAGTTGGTAGGCTATTAACTACTGCTTCAACTTCAGAACTTTTCTGTTCGGGGATTTGACTTCTTCCTGGTTGAGTGTTGGGAGGGTGTATGCGTCCATTAATTTATCAATGTCTTCTAGATTTTCTAGTTTATTTGCATATAGGTGTTTATAGCATTCTTTGATGGTAGTTTGTATTTCTGTGGGATCAGTGGTGATATCCCCTGTATCACTTTTTATTGTGTCTATTCGATTCTTCTCTCTTTTCTTCTTTAGTAGTCTGGCTAGCAGTCTATCTATTTTGTTTATCTTTTCAAAAAACCAGCTCCTGGATTCATGGATTTTTTGAAGGGTTTTCCATGTTTCTATCTCCTTCAGTTCTGCTCTGATTTTAGTTATTTCTTGTCTTCTGCTAGCTTTTGAATTTGTTTGCTCTTGCTTCTCTAGTTCTTTTAATTGTGATGTTAGGGTGTCCATTTTGGATCTTTCCTGCTTTCTTCTGTGGGCTATACATTTCTCTCACTGCTTTAGCTGTGTCCCAGATATTCTGGTATGTTGTGTCTTTGTTCTCACTGTTTTCAAAGAATTTATTTATTTCTGCCTTAATTTCGTTATTTACCCAGTAGTCATTCAGGAACAGGTTGTTCAGTTTCCATGTAGTTATGCAGTTTTGAGTGAGTTTCTTAATCCTGAGTTCTAATTTGATTGCATTGTTGCCTGAGAGACTGTTTGCTATGATTTCCATTCTTTGGCATTTGCCGAGGAGTGTTTTACTTCCAATTATGGGGACAGTTTTAGAATAAGTACAATGTGGTGCTGAGAAGAATGTATATTCTACTGATTTGGGGTGGAGAGTTCTGCAGATGTCTATTAGGTCTGCTTAGTCCAGAGCTGAGTTCAAGTCCTGGATATCCTTGTTGATTTTCTATCTTGTTGATCTGTCTAATACTGACAGTGGGTGTTAAAGGCTCCCACTATTATTGTGTGGGAGTCTAAGTCTCTTTGTAGGTCTCTAAGTACTTGCTTTATGAGTCTGGGTGCTACTGTATTGGGTGCATATATATTTAGGATAGTTAGCTCTTCTTGAGCATTGATCCCTTTTACCATTATATAATGCCCTTCTTTGTCTTTTTTGATCTTGTTGGTTTAAAGTCTGTTTTGTCAGAGACTAGGACTGCAACTCCTGCTTTTTTTTTTGCTTCCCATTTGCTTGGTAAATATTCCTCCACCCCTTTATTTTGAGCCTATGCACACACACAGTTTTAAACAGAGCCAGTGTTCAAACACTTACTAGCACAACACTGGTTTAAATCCAATCTTCATTTTGTTTTTACTTCAGTAGAGACAATCACAGCTCTGCTCCTCTTTAAAGTGGTGATGTGGATTAACTCTGTTGGATCTGGTTTTTACCTTTTTCTGCTACCATCTTTCAGGGAAACTGATTTGACCATGGTTTGTTCAGATCTGTGTATTCAGAATCAGTGGCCTATTACAACTGTAAACACTGTTGACTTTATAGGAAAATGCTCTAGTTTCCCTCACAAAGAGTCTCTTAACAGTGAGCTGCCTCAGTTTCAAATTGCTTGTAGTTTACACACCAGGTTTACAAGTTTTATAATGGTTTTTCTTTTTTTTTTTTTTGGTGTAACAAAATCAGAAAGCAAGATTTTTTTTTTTTTTTATCACAAGCGGTTCAAGAGATTAGTCACATCAGGTCTTCACCCACTATTAAATATTTTACACTCGCTATCTATTCCTTGTGGCTGTGCACTTGTCAAAGATCAAAATTCTCAACTGATGTGCTATTTGGCTTCATGCACAGTTAGAGACTTTAGGCTCATTCTGGCTTTTCGCTCCCTATTCTATGCCCTACAATCTACACTTCTTTGGAGATTCAGTTCAGTTACCTCTTCCCTTGTCTTTCCTGCCCTAACCCATTCAATGTGGAAAAAAATACATCCTTTTCTTTACATTTCCTCAAAATCTAGCCAGCTCTCTCTTCTGACATCAGTCCCATCGCTCCCTTATGTAACTGTTACCCATATCTGTGGCTTAGGTTATACATTACTATCATCTCCTTGAGGGCAGAGTTTTAATTTATCTCTAATTTCCATCACAGTAACTAGTTTAATGCCTGCTCATGACAAGCACTTAAAAAAACTGCTTCAATGGAATGAGTGGGCTATATGTTACCAAATGAATAAGTTAGTTTATGTGTCACAGTTTCTTACCTATAAGTTGGGAATAAAGAATAAAAGAATATATGATATGCATGAACCTATTATATACATATAAAATGAATATATGGTATATGTAATTACCATTATTAGCAGTACCATTATCATGTCACTGTTATTGATACCAGATTCATGTTTCAGTGAGTGTGTCTATGAATTACTTAGTGCAGTAGAGTGGAAGAGCACTGGCCTAACAGTCAGGAGTCAGAAGATGCCAGTTCTCATCTCAGTCCTTCCTTCTGTGCATGACCTGGAGTCACTTAACCTCTCTGGGCTTCAGTTCTCCATCTGCAAAATGTGTGTGAAGAAATCTGTGTGAAGGTGAGGAGAAGGCTGAGCCTATTGACAGCTGTAAAGGTGCGTAATTCCACAGTAGTGTGTGACAAGTCCCCTCATGCTAGGCTGGGCTTCCGGCGACAGGCAGTGCCCTGTCTTCTATAAAGTCCTCTCTCTAAACCCACAGACTTCCTCAGCAATGGACTGAGTACCCTTTGGAGAGGCTAGCTCAGCGACAGGTGCGGTGCTTGCATTCCACTTTGGTAGCTGCACCGACTGAAAAAGGATTACTGCCGTCTTCAGTTTGTGAGCATTTGGAAGTTACAGAATAAAAACAAAATCAGTGTCAACAAGTTCCAGAGGTGATGGGTCTAATGGTTTTTCACCTGGTGAGTCACTGTGGGAGGGATGCCTCTCGAGTTGATCAACCTGGTGACACTGCTCCAATTCATCCTCCCTGCAGACCCAGTATGACATAGGACTGATGACCTCAATTACAGAGGCAGGAACACAGATGCCCAGAATAACAGGGTTTCACAGCTGCAAGAGCCCTTGTCTAGTCCAAACATCTGATTTTACACACGAGGAAAACTGGAGCTCAGAGAGGCCAAAAGAACTCCTCCAAAGTTGCAGAGCGAGTTAGCGGAAGAGCTGGATCTGGAAAGGGCACCTCTTGGTGTCCTGGTTTACAGCTTCTGCTCCTCACACCAGCTCTATCCATTGTGGGCCAGTGCCACTGTCAGCAAGCAACATCTCTGATGGCAAAACTGAGCCCCAAACAGACCCGAACAGGCCATGCTCAGAACATCATCTTTCTCCCAGCCCCCAGTAAGATCTGACAGATCAAGACTGTGAGAGTTGGCCTTGGGAAAAAACTAATTTCCAGTTCTTAACACCCATGAGAAGAGCAAAGCTTTAGTCTTTAATGGATACGCTGTCCCATCTTGGATGTGATTACAGCAGTACGCAACTGGTACCTCAGAAGGCATTTGTGTGTGTGGTGTGTGGCTGAGCACATCCCTCAGGATGTGGGTTACAAGCAACAGTGGCTGTGTTTTTTGTAATGTGTCTGTCAATATTTGGATGTTACCAGCTAGACCATAAGATTTTTGAGAGAAGCACAGCCTCAGGATGGAGTTAGCACAAAACTTGGCACTTGGGAGATATCCAAAATATTGGTTAGATGAGTCCCCAAAGTGTCATTAATGCTGGTGACCACAGTGTCACAGAATATTCAGCAGAATGTAAAATGGTCCATATACTTTAAGAATGATTGGCGAGGAGTGGCTCAGAAAGAAGGCCACTTTTATCACAGGTGGTCCATGAGATTAGTCATATTCGGTCTTCACCTAGTACTAAATGCTTAAGGTTCTTCATATCTTTTTGGAGTAAAGAAATCAGATGTATACTTTATCATATTCACTATGGTGGAAGTAGTTACGTGGGAGGAAGGAGAGTGAGAAGGATATTCTTATTTATATTCTTACTTATTTCAAGTGTAAGGGCATATTCTTATGTAAAAAGTTCTCTCTCTCTTTCTCTCTGCGCCCCCTGGATCTCTCTCTCTCTCCCCACTTGAACATGATGTGCAGGATGAATTCCATTCTGGAATTCTATGCTTTTGGGACTTCATATGAGAGCTAGTGCTTTCATTCTGTCCCAGTCTGTTCCTCTTTCACTGAACGTTTTCTTTCTCTGGAAGGATGTTGGTTCTGGAGATTCAGAAGGCCCACAGTGCAGCCCTGAGGAGAGAAAACAGAGCTGGCTGCCAAGCCAGATGAGCGTAAGGGAGCTAGAATGTCTCCTGCAGCAGAGACAGTATTAAGACCCACTTCATATCCTCTTGTGGGCCACACACTCCCCAATCTCCCTTCCCTTACATTGGGATCACATGGCTGGGCCCTGATCCATGCAACGTGGGGGATTTCACGAGACACTTCTAAACCTGGCCCTTACAGGCACACTTTGTGTAAACGTTTAGATCTCTCTTCCTTGACACAGCAATCTTGCAGGTTGTAAGTTGGAAGAGGGTCATCTGATTCATTTTGGACTTTGAGTGTAGAATAAACTTGCTGTGTTAAACAGTTCACTCTTAGGGGTTTATTTGTTATTGGAGCATAGCATACCATATCCTGACTTTTCTGATCTATCAAGCTCATCTCATCTGAGGATGTCAAGAAGGCAAGAATGCAGGACAGGAAACTTCTGCAGGATAAAAAACAAGTTTGCATTTGTCTGGAAATCCTCTCCGGCTATCTGTCTTAGGAATATGAGTGTGTGAGCATAGGATAGAGTGATTTGAGGGGAAGTTATATATTTGCCCACATTTTCTCTTCTGCTTTAAATCTTTCCCAAGGTCTTATCATTTTTTTTTTTTTCCTTTTTTGAGACAAAGTCAAGCTCTGTCACCAAGGCTGGAGCACAGCGACGTGATCAGAGCTCACTGCAGCCTTAAACTCCTGGGCCCAAGCAGTCCCCTCCCCACTCAGCATCCTCAGCATCCTGAGTAGCTGGAGGTGCATGCCACCACACCTAACTAATTTTTAAACTTTTATTAGAGACATGGTCTGCTGTGTTCCCAAGGCTGGTCTCGAACTTCTGAGCTCAAGCGATCCTCCTGCCTCAGCCTCCCAAAGTGCTGAGATTAAAGATGTGAACCACCATGCCTGGCCTCCCAAAGTCCTAGTTTTTTTGTAATGTTCCTTTTTTGTTGTTGTTGTAGAGTATACTAGGAAAAACTTTTAAGATGGTTTGAATGATAAACTTTGAACACTTTTGTCATTTTTAAATAATCATCATCTAATTTAAATCTGAACAAGCCATCATTTCTCATTACTTATTTAGTTGAGAGAGGTTAATTTCTACATGTTTTCTGCTATGTGTTAGAGGGGGAAAAAGCTATAAGACGCTGTTAGGCCAGCATTCTTTGTATTATTATTGACCTAGACGCATAAAATATATTCAACCTAAACTGTGGTTGGTTAATGTCTAATGAAAGAAAAAAATGTATAAATTCTGGAGCTGGTTGCATTTTTGTTCTCAAAGCTAATTTGCTGCTAATAAATACATTATTGTTACGACTTTGAATTGTCACCCATCCGGATGAGAACTGTGGATGACTATGAGTCGATAATAGTTTGAGTTTTGATAAGTATGTTTCATTCGCTTAGTATTTCACAAGAAATTAGAATCAGCTAATACTTTCACCCACTAAAACCATATAATTTGTATCTACTTAATTTGTAATCTGGTAGGACACCCATCTATCTCCTTAGGAATAGGTACACCTATTTGAAAATAGGTCAGTTACTTGTATAAAAATCCCTGTGTGCTTATCCTTATATTCGCAGAATGCATCATTAAATTTAGACACAAAATCACAAACCCCAAATCATTTAAATTCTTAGGTGAATTAATTTAAAGTGGTAAAACTAAACAACTGCAACTCTTAAATGTATCATTTACAAACCACTCTGGACTGCTCTTGTGAAAAACTCGTAAGGCAATTTGAGTTTGAGGCATTTTTTCTTTTTTGACTCTTCCAAATACAGCTTTGTATTAGCATGTTCAATAAAGCAAGTAACACTTCCACTGGATTACTTGGAACCATTCTTGACCCCATTTCATTCTAGTTGGAGGTAATTACTTGCTGCTAATGCACAGCGCTAAAGACAGCCTTATTATGTAGATTGGAAATCAGACCTCCCCAATTCTTTGAAAACAGCACCGTAACTCTGTTTGCTACTTTGTCAAATATAGAAGTCAACCAGATTTTTCTGAAAACTTTTCTACTTAAAGTAAGATATTGGTCCTGGACCTGGTGGAGAAAATGAGTGAGCTGCCTTGGGAGTGAGGTCAAAACTGAATTAATCAATAATAATGGAGGTGAAGTGTATACTTTCAGTATCTAATTTACATCAGAATGGGGGAAGGTAGCTTTTATTCTTTTTTTCCTATGGTATGTGTGCCGAAAATGTAAGCTTTTGTTTAGGCCAACTAAATGGCAACTCTAAAATTTAGCCATGGTCACTGGATAATTTTGATGTTTTATCTGAGTCTAGCTGGAAACTCTGAATATTAACTCATTTAAATTCAAATCAATCATTTCTGTACACTAAGGACTCATCTCTGGATCAAAAGTATTTACAGTAAAATGGAGCAGGGTTTCTCTCTGCCTCATTCCCGGAATCAAAGAAAACCCAACAACAACAATAAAAGGCTATTTTTTTCTGTGACTACCTAAATGGTTTCACAATCACTATTCTACTCAGAGGAAAAATTATTCTTATATCACAGCAAGTGGGAGAGAATGCATGACTTCTATTGAGACTAATGGAGGTTGGGATGTAAAATTCAGTTTTCCGGAAGAAAGTTATTTGCCACAAGCCTGGAGAACTGGAGGGCAACTTAATAATTAGTTCTTTTTAACCCAAGGTGCTTATTGTTTTACTCTCTCTCCTTCATGAGAAAACACAGGATTATCATATATTCCAGAAAAAAGTAAATGAAATATCCTCTACAAATTAAAAACATGACAAATGCTGCACCCTTCTTTATAGTAAGACACCAACTGCTTAAAAAATAAGGATGTCTCAGCTCATCCATTTAACAGATATGAAGAACATTTTAAGAGGTTGTCTCTGGAAACTGGATCAAACTCAAACTCATATGGCATACTAGATATGTGTGTAAATAAACTTATGCAAAAAACAAACGTAATCATACAAGCTTAACTGTATGGGATTGTGCATTAGTTACTTTTTCACAATATAGAACTATATGTGAAGTCTACAAAATACAGAAACATAACATCTGAAAAATAGGGACCAGAGCGAGATAATTTATGACCTTGCTTCATTGTTCATCCCTGAAAGGCAAGCCCAAAGCACTTTTTTGTTTGTTTGTTTGGGTTTTTGTTTGTTTTACTGCATTCCTACTATTTCGCATTTTCTAAAATGATGCTTCTGGTCTAATCAAAACACTATTTTGACACAGCCCTTTTAATCTTCCTTGTTTTCCTCCCACAAATATCACCTCAAGCATGAAATTCATTTTATTGGAAACCATGATTGTGTACTTGAAGAATAATTCAGCCTTAACCCCAAGCCCTCTAGAAACCTTATGTTAGGTTTAGATGAATCCTGGCTTAGGCCGGGCTCAGGTCAATCTGGAGGGTTCTACAGACCCTTACCATGTGTGCCACACCCCAAAGCCATTTTAACCGCTGACTCTAGCATTGCCCTGGCAGTTCTGTGCGGGTAAGAGCAGAATCCAGACTCAGTTTCGATTTCCCAGAAGGCCTTCTTTGGGCCACACTTTAGCTGCCCAATGTCCCCAAGGGAGCAGTAGGATGGTCAGTCCTGAGCTCCCAAACCCCTTATTTCTCAAAATATGGTCAGACTTTCACCTTAGTGGGTATCACTCAATTTTCTAAGCTTCGAATGTAAGGAAAACACATTTCTTTTTCCTTGAGTAGATTCTAAGCAAAAAATGCTGTAACTACAGATCCAAAACAAATGCTGGGGAAGAAACACCAGTGGAAGGAAGAAGAGAGTGCGTTTCAAAGAACAGTATCACTTGACCATGTGCTGAAATCGGAAACTCTTATCTCACGTTAACCTGAGAGCTTACCCATTAATCAAGGAAGCTGCTTTATAGACAATGTGCTCGCTTATTTTAAAAAGGAATTCTTTTGGAAGGATTGTTCTTCAAATTCATTTATTCATTCACTCCATTCATTAACATATTTTAAATACAGAGTACATAGCAGCACTGGGGATGCCACAATAAATAAAAATCCCAGCCCTACTGTGGCTTACATTCTTGGGAGGGAGACGGTGCAGAATAAATAATTAGGGGAATAAAAAAGAAAGGAGAATAGAGAGGGGGCCATCCAATTTATTCTCAGTACCCTAAATAGCTTTCTGTACTCATCTCCCCTGGGCCTGTGACTTAATCAAAAATCATTTACAAACAAAGCTTCCTCTTTTTCACGCTGTATCATAATGAATATCACATTTGTTGGCTCCAGATCATCTTGACCTATAAACTATTAGCTGTGGAAGTGATGCAACAGCCATCTATTCTCTTTTTTAAAATAAAAAAAGAGGAACCAATTCCAAAGGAAATGTTGCCAGTTTTCTCAGACAGAACCAAGACACATTTTACTCTAGGTTTCTGGCACTATATCTTAGGGGAAACACATTTGCAGTACCAGGAGAAAACTATTGCACTGGGCAACCTTGGGGTAAGAGAAGCAGTATTTGGGATATAGTCCTCCCTCTTTCGATCTGCCTATAATCGGGCCCTTGTGCTCATTAGCACATGATCACTAAATAAATTACCTGCTGGGCACCCTATGTGCACAAACCCACACCCCAACATTTGTTAAACATTTGCTGAAGAATGGAATATTGTTGTACTCCAAAGAAATCCCATAACATTTGAAACGTGTATTAACCAAATCTTAGTTGCTAACATGCCTTCATATTTTATAAGTCGTTTCCATGAACTAGATGTATGAACTTGTCACAATACTGAATTAAAAGTGCAAAGTATACATTGAGACATAAGGAAGAGAAAGATTCCAGTTAAACTCTCACGTCACTTGTACCTCTGATGGCTGATACAGGGAACTAGATAGCTTCATTCCCACACAGTTATGAAGGACTGTTGTGCTGGGGAAGCCTAGGTTGTTTCTGCAAATGTTTCAAATGTTGCATGTGGTAGAAGTCAGTGAGCTGGGTCTCATCCTTTAGGGCATAGGAGGCTAGTTTGGAGAAGGGTGATCTGTGATGAGGGACTCTTTTAACTCACGTAAATGCGTGATTTCAATGCAATACCCCCACACTTTAATTTTCAGTTTCCCTCTTTTCTACAATTGTGTTTTTTTTTTTTCACATGGCTCAGAGTACAGAGATTAGTACCTGTAGTCAAAGAAGTTGGGTTATGTGCAGTTTGGTTACTGATTGGCTAAAAAACCATCAGTCACAGATAGGTTAACAATGCATGTTGATCTGATTCTGTGATGGCAGTCCCGGATAATGGTAAAGACTGTGGACCCTTGAGCCAAACTATCTGAATTCGAATCCCAACTCTTACACATAATTTCCTTGGAATTTGGGCAAGTAATTTTACTTCAGTTTCTTCACTTGTAAAATGGGAATAATAGCACCTATCTCTGGTTGTATGAAGAAAAAATGAATTGATGCCTCTCATATATTTAGAGCAGTGGAGGGTGAACTTACATCTCAGCAAACATTAACTGTGGCTAGAGGAAGGAGAGGAGAGAAAAGTTGCCTGTAAGAAACAACTGGAATTTGTTAGTCAAGCTCTTTGTGAGTGACAATTTCTACTCTTAATATTGTTATGACTTAGGGAAGACATAGAGTCATTTTTCATGGAATTTGTCATGGCTCAAAATACCCCTTCAGAAGGGAAACTTCAGATTCTATGTATCTGTGACAAATTCAGTACAAAATCAGATGCTGTGGATGTCAAGTCAAGGTCTAAGTTCTGTCTAGATACGCAGTTGGACAGAGCTGTTCTAAATGTCTGTGGAGGTGAAAAATGACAGGAAACTTCTGCCAAACACATCATCCCATGTCCCCAGAAAGCCATAGATGACCTCATCCATTTCAGACCTGCGTTTTGTTCTAAATGTTGTAGAGGTGGAGAATGACAGGAGACTTCTGCCAAACGCGTCATCCCATGTCCCCAGAAAGCCATAGATGACCTCATCCATTTCAGACTTGCCTGGGAAAGGGAAGAGTCTAAGACAAAACCAACTCATTTAGACTCTGAAGAGATCTTGGACAACACCGAGTCCAGAGTCAGCCAAGATCTAGAAGATGTGCTGCTGTGATTAGAGCTCCAGCAGGGCCACACCATATCTGTTCTGTGCACCATATGCACTCCACGCAGACACAGTGTCTGGCACACGCGGGGCTTGATAAATATCTCCATAGATCAAATGAAGGAATGCACTCAGTCACTGATACTGGTGGTATCAACTGCTCTAGTGATTTTGGACAGTAATCTTTTAGGTGACTGATTTATCTACTGCAAGTGAACTTCCCAAACCTGAAAGAACATTGAACCTCATGTGACCGATGTGTGAGAATGAATGGTAAAAGAGAAATGAATGCTAACTTAAAACATAACTGAAATAACTAAAATAAATTTCAGGAATACTGTGTGCTAAAATGGCTGGTTCTGAAGTTCAAGCTGTTCTTACGTTACAGGTTAGAAGACGAAAGGCCAATTGTGAGTGTTCTTCCACCACATACATGAGAAAAGGGAATAAATGGAAGCATGTGTGTGAAACAAGCAAACAATACTTTTAAAAGTGATGCACCCATGCAGAAAAATACATAAACAATCCCCCCAGTGTCTTGGTGTCTGGTCTCTCCCTCCTTTCATCTCATTCACTCCTTCTGTCATTTAAGACCCACCTATCCCTTCACTCCACAACTAGTGTTTTTCAGAACTGACTCTCAGAGACACTGTCCTTTCCAATATCCCGCATTCAGAGGAGGGCTACCTTGCAGCTGGCAGGTGTATTAGTTTTATGAGGCAGCTGTAATAAATTGCCACATACCTGGTGGCTTAAGATGAGAGAAATTTATTCGCTCATAGTTTTGGAGGCCGGAAGTCAGAAATCAAGTTGCCGGCCAGGCCTTGCTCCATCCAAAGGCTCATTCTGAAAGCTCCTCTTCCAGCATCAGGTGACCAGGCGTAACTGGCTTGTGACTGCTCACTCCAGTCTACGTCTCTGTCTTCCCATGGCCTTCTCCTCGTCTCTGTATCCATCTTCTTCTCTTCTGTCTCTTATAAGCGCACTTGTCATTGGATTTCAGGTCTATTTGAGTAATCCAGGATAATCTCATTTGAAAAGCCTTAACTTTACTACATATGCAATAACCCTTTTTCTGAAAAAGGCTGATTTATAGGTTCTAGTGATTAGGAGGTGGGATATTTTTGGGGGAGCCATCCATTATAGCAAGAGAACAGCAGATAGCTCTCATAATTCAATTTGTGGGGTTCAAGCAAAACTCTGTGGATTATCTCACACAAAAATAATCAGTGATGAAGTGCTTATTATGTTGATGAAAATGTGAACTCCTCGGCAGGAGAAAACATGATAAATGGATAAATCCAGGTCCGTTTTGGAAGGTGCTGCCCCATAACTTTCTGAATATTGCCACCTGTTGAATGCCTGATGGGAACAGCTAAGCAAAACCCCGCATATTTAAGAAGGCACAAAGGTAGTATTTATGAGGCTTGTGGGAACAAGGAATTTTAAAACATTGAACCCATTGCCTAAGCTCACAGAGTTGTCAATCCTGACACCTGATCACCCTGGCCACATCTTCTACATCTTGTCTCCAAAAGCTACTTAAGTAGAGCTGTGCCGAGTAATTTAAATTGGGGGTATTTAAATCAGGCATATTCAATTTTGCCCCCAGTTGAAATACTAATTTTATGAGTTGTCAAAAAAGTTTTCAGTGAATCTATACATGCGTAACTTAGCTACAGCAATCTAATGAAACGAGTTATGACTATCAGTCATACGATTTATGCGTTTGGGTTTTATTTTAATTAGGAACCCAAAAAGACAGGTGGCAGGAAGGTGGTGAGACAGAGAAGGCAAAATCAGCGCACTCCAGAGCTTCCAATTCAGCTTGCCATGAAAGACAAAGGCGTTTGCAGACTGCCGGCGGGGTGTGGATATTACTTACCGTCCTTGTCATCGCCATGACGCAAAGCAGTTGGAAGGGAGGCAGGGTAGGGACCGGCAGACTCTCTCTGGCTGGGGCAAAGGACCCGATTTTAGTCCCTGGTTTACCACTCACTTGGCAAGTTGCTTCCCTTTCTCCAGGTCTCAGGGTGCATCATCCTGAGGGAGCCATACTATATCATTTCTAAGGTACCTTACAGTTAACAGATGCTTTTAATAGCCTGCCATAAAAATACACAGTAACATGTATGTGCTTGTGTGAGTGCGCACGTGTGCATCAGCTAACATTTACTATTTGATATGTACAAGTACCACGCCAGTGCTCCTTTATGTCAGTTTTACTTACCAGGCACAGACTCACATGAATTCAGCTTCATATACACATGAATATGAAGCCCTCGAGGCCTAATAATGATAACAAGTGTCTACTTGTTACCCAAACTCAGAAAGATATACTCTCTAACATCTCTCTGCTCGCCTCAGCCATACCTTCTGCTACTTAGAGTTGTGTCCAGTAATTATAGCGTGTATTCAATGGTCATAATTAAATTGCCATTTTTGTTAGGCCTCAATACAAGCTTTTAGTGAAACCATACACGCACAGCTAATCTACAACCCAGTGAAACAACTGTGAGTGCCAGTTTTGTGATTTATGAGTTTCACCTGCATTCACATATCAACAATTCAATAGTCATAACTACCCTATGAGGAAAGTACTATGATTATTCCAATTTTAAGGATAAGGAAATTGAGGTCTGAGGAGGTTAAGTAACCTCCCCAAAGTCATTCATTTATTAGGCAGCCATTGTGGCTCAAATCCAGGGAGTCTCATATTCGCCGGACTCCAAGTTCCATGAAGGAAGCAACTATGTTTGTCTTGTTTTATTCAGTCTCTCAGGTACCCAGCAGGGTGCCTGGCACAGAGCAGGTGGTCAGTAAATAGTTGTGGAATGAATGAAGGTCCAATGTTTACCCCTCAGTCTTAACACCATATACTGTACAGATGACATAATCAACCCTCCCAGTGATTCTCTAGTTGGCCACAAGGGAGACCCCATTAGTGAGCATAGGTACATCAGCACAATTCCTTCCATCTCCATTCCTAAAAAACAAACTGAAACCAATTACATGTTGTTGACCATGGGCCCCCTCCTTCTGCACAAAGGATAATGGAGGTGTAGAATATTTATGTCAGGAATGCTGGGGTGGATAATCCTGTTTCCTTGGCTTCTCTTCTGGAAACAGTATTTCCATTAACAGTGGGTCCTGATTTTGCTCTCGAAAGCCTTCTGGCTGATCAGCTGTGAGTGATCATCTCTTGTAGGAGCTATTATTCGTTTTCATCATGCCTCTGCCTTTTGACCACAATAATGTTGTTTCGCTTTCCTATCATCAGAACTGGCTTCTTGTTAATGCATTTTCTGGCCCTAACAGAAGAGAAATGGGAAGAGAGATGGCATGAGTGTCCCAATGGCACTCAACCTGCTAATGCTAATGCCAAGCAGAGCAATCCATCCTATTAGAGTTGACAGCGTCCCTGAGATGCAAAGGATGGTAAGGCTGAAGCCATCTTGTTTGCAACAAACCACCCAGGCTGCAGCCACCTCCAGAGCACTGGAGTGCAAAGAATGCCTCCTGGAGGAAAGGTTTGTTGCAAATCGAAAACGTTTAATTCTGTGGAATCCAACAGGGTTGACTGTTTAGTAAATATTTCATTGAGAACATTAGCTGTGGAATTCAAATGCTTAACTAATGCAGATAATTAAATGTAAATAATTAAAAATTAATAATGTTTGGAATGTCAAGCACAATTAGGCAGGCAGTAGATCAGTAATAAAGGGGGTCCACTCAGCCTGAATATCTGCTCGCCACTTCAGGGCTGTGTCACAGCAGAAATAGCCTGCAACAATTCCTATTTGTTCCAAGGATTTAACCCTTCATGCTGATTTGGTGAATAGAATTATCTGCAGATGTCTTCTGGTAGAAACTACTACAGTAGAGATATCTTTACAAATGAACCACACGGAGCATTTATTGAAAAGTGTTTGAAAGGGGGCAGAGGACATTCTATAAATATATTGCTAGAAATCACACTTCCAGTCAGAAGGAGCTAGAAACGCAACAAAGCTGAGCCCACATTTGTTGAGTGAATTATGTAATGGAAATAAGCACTCTGGAGAGTTGTTCTATTTATTCTCTTCTCTTACTCTTGCTCTCTCATCTTCAATCATTTCTCTTTTCCTCCCAAATAGCTACTTCACTTCCATCTGCAAATAATATGTTCAAGTGTTCCTTACTATACAAAGAAAACTTTTTCAACATGTCTCCCTATAAAAGCATCCAGTCCCCCTTTCTCTTTTCTTTCCTCTTCAAACTTCTTGAAAGAGTGGAGCACATTGTTTTCCTCACTCTTTGCTGCTCCCTTTCCCTGGCATGGCAGCCTGGCTTTGCCTGCACCACACCATGCAAACACTTTTCTTACCAAAGGTACCAGTGTTGTCTTACTGGAGAGACACTGTAATCTCAATGGACCTCTCTGCAGGATCTTATACTCACAACTCTGCTTTGAAATTATCTCCTCCTTTTTGTTTCCAATCTAACATTTTTTTCTCAATGCTCTTTCTACCTCTCTAATGATCCGTTCTTAGAGCTTGCCCTTAAATGTAAGTTTTTCCTCTAAGTTATTTTCTTCCCCGCACAAGGGCATGCAAATTAGATCCAATAGAAAAAGACAGGAAACATACATGTGTGAAATGAATAGGAGATGAGGGGATATAAGACAATAGGGCGTGGTGGAGCTTGTGGCAAATAGATATTGGATACCCTAGTCATAAAGGCATACAAATTGGAATACAGAAAGTTCTGTTCTCTTGGCCTTACTGAAAGTAATGAATCATAAATATTTTTGGCCAGGTAGTGCAGAGGAAAAGAAAGTGTGTTTCTTCCATGTGCTCCTCTGGGACCAACGAGGCTAACATTAGCGTGAGGTACAGTTCACATTTTTCTCACTGTCCTAACATCTTGCTCCAACAAGTAACAGCAGCTGAGCACAAAGTGAATAGCCAGCGGAAGGCATCCATTTTCCGTTCTTCCTTTATGTGTGCATGTCTTCTGACTTGGAAGTGCCTTGTGGGTTTGTCTCTGCTCTTTCCTCTATAACTCAGAGGCCTCAACCCTTCCTTAGACCATCTTCCAGTAAGCTATCAATAATTTTCCTTTTAAAGACTTCATCAGGAAGTGAACATGCTTTTTAACAGTGCTGATCATTTAAAAAGGTCACTGTTATTTTTGTTAGTGTTATGGTTACACACGTATGAGTTCTGAGTGATCTGTCAGAGCCCAATTTTTCCCATAAGTCCTATTATTTTTATTGTGCGATTCTGTAAAACTTTTGTCTTTGAGAAAAGACGTATGGTCAAACATCAAAAAACAAAAGAAACAACAAGGAAAACAATAAAAACCGCCTGCAGCGTCAGTTTAGGGCTTGCATTTCACACCGTCTCCTCAAGTCATTTATTTTTCTCTTTGGCTTCTATGAATGCTGCTATGTTATTAGCAGACCTATATTCTCTCACCCATACCACTCTCTTGAGAGGTAGATGATACTCAGTTATCTACAAAACATCTCAACATGGCATCTCTGAAGAATATGTCCAAAATACGTCTCTTACAGCTCCCCTTTCTAACACACACACACACACACACACACACACACACACACCCTGCTTCTCTTCCAGTCTCCTGACTTGGATTGTATTTTCAGTCTTAGTATCATCTAGTTCATATCCTCATTTTTAGGGGAAAACTCACATCCTCTGGTACAAAGTCCAAAGTCCGATGCTCTTTCCACCACATGACCACATAACCTCTGCCTTAGTATCTAACCACTTCCTCAGTATCTAAGATTTAGTATCTAAGATTCATTATCAGTAGTTCAACAATTAATGATGTTTCAAAAGAGAAGTGATCATAAAATGTATTCCCTTTGGACAACCTCACAAACACTATGAATTATCTTATAATGATGTTCTGTAAATTAAGGGTTGACTCTACAAAGGGAGCTATGCCTTAGAAAATATTTCTTCCCCATCAGTTTTCAATAGCACATGTGTATAAAATCTCATAGAAAGAATCACCTTCTGTGAAACTGGCCAGTGATTTTTTTCTCCAGGAAGAAAGACTCATTTACACTGGCCATGATTTTTGGTGTGCACCTTTTTCTTACTACCTTTTAGACTATGAACAACGAAATAAGCTGCAGTTCAGATCTTACTTCCATCTGGACATAAGTCTGTTGCTCCAAATTAAAGACAATCAATCAGACATTTGCTTTAAAAAGGTATGCACCAACAAAATAAAGAAAACCATAGATGGGAACACTAGTTACAGTACACATGGAAAAGGCGTAACATCTTAATTATTCAACGAGCTTCAAATGATATAAAAATACTAAGACCACTGGAAAATAGTCGAAGAACAATTTGGAGAAGGAAATAATATAGTGAGTAAACAAACGTATGCAAAATGTGCAACTCAACTAGAGGCATCGATTGCCTGTTATGTTAGCAAACTTCTTTTGGGAAATTCAGAATATTTTTACTTCTGCAGAAGGTAATCTTTCTGCTACACAGGGTTCAGAGTGCCTGGGGAGTCAAACAAGAGCTAATTCCTGGTTCTTTCTCTTACTAACTAATGACCGCTCAGAATCTCAACTTCATCTGGTGTGTTATTACCAAGTATACCTGAGATGTTCTATTATACACATAATCTGGCACAGAGCCATGCCTAATCAGCGTAAGCTCATGGAAGTTGAACTTTAATTTTGTTCATGGCTGTATCCCAAGAACTAGAAAGTGTCTGGACGTTACGGGCACTTAATAATTATAATCCTTGAATTAAATTGCATCAGAATGATTTAAATCACCACGTTGTTATCTATCTTTAATAGAAATCCCAAGTGTTTTTCTATAAATGCTAGGGCCAAAGGTCTTCAGTTTTTGTGCTAACTTTGCAGTCCAGTTCTTCAAAAACTGGGAAATTTCCCCTTTATGAGGAAAAAAGGAATTAAGGAATTTAAATTGCAACAACCAACTAATACAACATCAATTTTATTTCAAACTAATAACATTATTTCTAGTTTTTTTAGCACTTCGTAGCAGAAGTAACTTGCCGATCTGCACCTTTACATACACATACTTATTTGATTGAACAAGAGTAGGCTCTGCCACACTCACTGAATATTGCCGCTACTGAATACGTGCCTAAATAATAACTCCTGAATAGAGCTCACTGTTTTATGGGTCTTTGGTGGGATTTTAAAAAAAATGAATTCTGCACAAGGGATAGCATTAACAAGGAAAAAAACCCATAATCTGATTTTTCCCTATTCAGACATTGTATTAGTTTCCTTTTATTAAGCTAAGCCATAAAATCACTTTGACACACTGTCATTATTTATTATTTATTTCCCGTGTATTTACAAAAAAGGATTTATAGTAGTCCATTTTAACATGCTGTTAGTGTCTTCAAAATTTGGTTCCCTGGAAACAGCCATGAAATTGAATATATACAGCTAAGCTCAGGCTAACATACTATAGAACCAATTCCTCTTGTGACAAATAAATAGAAGTGTTTATTACATGCTCACATACTTACTATGCCGAAGTAATTTCTACTAAATCAGTAATTAAGCCAAGTAAATTTGACTTATGAAACAATCAGTAGCAGAATGGTATGAAAGTAATTAATTTTTGAATCTGTATATAGGTTTTAAATATTATCTATAGGTTCATAATATAATTGATTAGCTCAAAATTTGCAAATCATCGTTGAAGACTCCACAGAGGCTTTCTAAAGGAGAGATTACCTTTCTTTCTTTTCTTTTCTTTCTTTTTCTCTCGGATTGCTTCAAAAGCACTGACTAGCAAAGGCTTCCCATTAGTCTGTTAATAACTACCAAAATATTCACGGTATTCCCTGGGCTTTCACTGCTTCTCACATCATCAGGTTTTAGCAAGCAGGCCTTATTCTCAACCCAATTACCTGGATATGAAGCAGGAACTTCGCAAGTGTCACAAAATACCTATACCATTTGAGAAAGGCATTGCTATCAATAACCAAAAACGGGGATTTTATCGCAGACAATATGTGAAATTGCACCTCACTGACAAAGCCATTGCAGAACCCGGGTGATAATATTATTATAGCAATTACCATATGTCTTACATCAAATGCAACTCCAGTTTTATTATCATTCAGGTTTTCTAGAAGGAGATAGGAGAGAGCTGTCACAGTTAGACAGATAACTTGTCCTCTATTCAACTGCCAGCTCCCCTCTGAAACACAGGCTTTCTATTCTACTAAAAGAAATACAATTATAACTCCATTTGCATTGAGAACAAGAGAAGCCCTAGGTTAATTACAGGTAAGGTTCTGTTTACATTCCCTGGGGCTAGTCAAAGCCAGATTCCATTTCTGAGTTGAAAAAAAGCTACCGGAGTTTGAACTGAATCCACATTTTTTATTCCACTCTTGAAATTCTGTGTGGCCAAAGGGAGCCTGTCACTCAAACATGTTTCAAAGGTAACCTCAGAAACCTCCATTTTCCAGAGTCTAGATGTAGTTAAAAACACAAAGTTCAGAACCAAAAGCCTAAACAACGACAAAAAAGGAAGATGGAGGTCTGTGGCTGTGATCAGGAAAAGAGGAAGTGGCATTATGTGTATTTTCAGTGGAATAGAATCAACCGCTTAAAAATGTAAGACAAAGGGGGAGCGGCAGGAGAGAGTCCTGGTGGCCAGCACACCAAGAGGATTATTTATCAACAAGAAACTGGGTTTAAAGATAACGATTCTCCTCACCTATAAGGCTCCTGCCCTCTTGTTTTCTGGCTTTCTGGGCTTTTTGTTTGTTTGTTTGTTTGGCAGAGAAAAGAATTGACTGGCTATATTGACCTCAGCTAATGTCAAGGATACGTCTCTGCTCCTGGGTTCACAGAACATACTTATTTCTCCTGATTTAGATTCGGCTTTTCAAAAATATGGATACAGCAGTTTTTATGCCATTTATGTTCTTGCCAAGGTAATCACAGTACTTCACAAAAATCTTCTGAAATCTGTAGATTTTAGATGTCTAAAGGCAGCCTCTTCTTTCCAGCCTTTGTCCGTTTTCTGTATTTGTCCACTTTCTCTATTTTAACTTGTTCATACTTATCACTTAACATGATTCATTGTATCTTTCATTAAACTTTCTATTTGTTTATTTTCAGGTTCATTCTCTTTCCTTTCCCCCACAGCATGCATACAACAACGTTAGCTCCCTGAAGCAGGGGTCCTTATCTGCAGCCTAGAATAGCACCAGACGGATAACACGCATTTGATCATTATACTAAGTGAAAGAATAAACTGCTGTAATAATTTCAGAAGATCTGAATGTTGACTCTTGTAGTAGCCATTGCCAGAGCTCCACCCATACACAGATCATCTAGATACAGAGGATGCCTTTTCATAGACCATTTCCCTAGACACAAAATTTTAGGGTTCCATTTAAGAAATTAAATGGATAACAATTCCAGTTTTATGGTCTTAGATTCTTCTTTAAAAAAAGTTACCCCTAAGAATTATAAAGTGTGCAGTTTCCAAAACAAACAGTCTCAGTGAAAGATGAGGGATGGCTCTTACCTGTCTCACTTAAATTGGGGGAAAAAGAGATGGTGACTGAAAATATATTTCCAACAGGAAGCAGAAAGTAAAGCAGCAAATACACCGTCTAGTGAGGAAAGTGGGCATGCCACACCCCATTGCAAAGGGCATCTCATACATATGAAATTCCTTACTTCCAATCTGAAGACCTGATTTCTTCTGCCTCTAACTATGCTAAGGTTAAATACAACACAAGCCTAGTTTGCCAGCCAAGAGGCATGAGGCTAGTCTGCATGGGTGCACGAGGGATGCCCTTGGCAACAGCTTGGAAGTGGGGCTGCAGGGTATTTCCCAAGTTCAGGTTTCTCACTTCGCTGAACACAAATCAAAATCCCTTCACCTTTAATTCCCAGGGAGATTTCACAATGATATTACTTTCAGATTTGATGAAATTCTCAATGCCTCTTGAAATTCTCAATGCCTCTTCAGTTCTACTCAGCAAGACTCTGCTTTGTGTTTAGTGAGCTTTCCCTCTAATTGCCATCAGCAGTTTTACCTACTTACCTAAAGCCCTCCTCAACCCCACCTCACTTACTCTCAGCAAATGGGAAAACTGAAGACATGTACATTCTCTGACTTATCCCCCGTACCTGTGATGCGTCTACTTCCCCATGGAGGCTAGTTTGCTCTTCTCTAGTCAGAGAAAAATGTGTTCTCTTTCATCTCAGGCTAGCTCTTTATGATGCCACTCAGCATATTCCCTCTCAACCCCCGGGACCTCACTTCAGCAATTACTCCTTTCCTTTCCCATATGACATCCTCTCTTCTAGTAACTCTTCAAGGTCAACAGACATAAACATCTCTTCCATCATTGAAGGACAACTGTTTCCTCAGTCTCCCATTATTACCTAAGTGAATATTTTACCTCTACTTCTTTATTCCTAACTTAATGATTCACTGAAATCCAACTTCCACTCCACCTTGCTGAAGTCAATAATCACATTCTGATTCCTAAATCCAGTTAACTCAGGTCTCATTTTTGCTTCTCCTTTTTGGTATTCTCTTCATCTTCAAACTCTTTCCATCTCTGACATCACTCTCCTAAATCTTCCTTACCTTCCTGGTTTGGTTTTCCTTTTGCTGATTCTTTTTCTGCATGATCCTTAAATGTTACTTTCTGGACTCTGTCCTTAGCCTTCTATAATGTCTACAGATGAACAGGTGATTTAATTCATTTCAATATTCTAACTACCACCTGGAAGATGCTAATAACTTGAAAAAATTATCTTCAGTTCAAATCTGTCTTCAGAATACCAAATATATGTGTCTGATACATTCCTAACAACATAGTTAGATCAGAACAACATACGAAAAGCTGAATCATCATCTGCCAACCTAAAGTCTTTTATGTGTATACAGTTTTAAAATGCTGTGAAATATTATAAATATAGTAACTGATTCTATTGCAAAGCATCATACACTTAGATGCTAGTAAAAAGAAGAAAAGGAATAATCACTCAATAACTTCAATGCATATATCTTGCTTTAGCCATAAAATATGCTTGAAGGTTAAATTTGGGCAAGTAAAAATACCAGTGTATTAGTTATTTATTGATAAATAATAATAATACCACAAACTAGCAGCTTAAAAGAACACATATTTATTGTGGGCCGGGAGTTTGGCACTACTTTACCTAATCCTCTGATAGGGTGTCACAAGGCACAATCAAGGTGTTGGCAGGGTGTGGTCTCATCAGAGGTTTGACTGGGGAAGGACTCACTTATAGGCTCAATCGAGTTGTTGGGAGAACTTAATTCTTGGCAGTGTTTTGTTGGCTGTTGGCAGAGGCCACACTCAGTCACTAGAAACTGCCAGAAGTCTCTTGCTGTGAAGGTCCCCCAACAGGGCTGCATATTTTCTGAAAGCCATCAAGTGAAGGAGAAACTCCAGAAGGACGGGTGTTACCATTTTATGTCATGTTATTGCATATGTGTCATCATGAACATTCCATCCCCTTTGCCACATATAGCAAGTTACAGGTCCTGCCTACTCACAAGAGGAATGTCCCACACAAGGAAGTGAACACCAGGAGACAAGGATTGGAGGCCACTTTAAGGGTCTCTCTGCCAGAACCAATGTATTTTCCCTTTATATATAGACTTCATAAACATCTTAAATTTTGACTGACTTCAAAGTGTCTCTTCTCTAATTAATGAATACATGAACACATGGAGGTGTCTGGATGGCTGCTGACAAGTCTCTTCAATAAATCCAAAGAATCCACTCCCTAACTTAGAAGCTTGGGTTTTCATGTTAGATTTCTTTCAAGGTATCTACACAAAGTAATAGGAAACTGTCATAATGCAAAGAAAAAAATTGTGGATTTCCCATCTATTTCAGAATCATTCTCCCAAAGAGCCTGCTAGAGAGTAATGAAATTAACTCACTTGAGTTTTACTCTTTTCCTTCCATCTGCTCTGGGGGAAGGAAGAGAGTGGGGAGAAGGGAATTGAACTGATAAACTATCGAAAGTGTTCACCATGTCAGTCTCCAATTGCTACTCTTGCTCCTAGAAAAATGCAGGTTATTCACAAGCTTGCTATTTAAAAACTGCATTACTTCTTGGATAAACTCTACCTACTGGGGTGAAGGTGCACATGACCAGTGAGTTTATTGACTTATTCAACAAACTTTTAAAGAGTGTGCACTCTATGCCAGATACTGTTCTAAATGATTTACATATATAAACTATCTTCATGACAATACTTTGAGTTAGGTACTATCACTATCTTGATTTTACAAGATGGTAAGACAAAGAATGAAAGACAGATTTAGTAAATTGCCAAAGACCACAAAACTAGCAGGGAGAAGCATCAGGATTTGAAGTGAAGCAATGTGCCTCCAGCCTATGCTGTGCCTCACTCTATACTTGCACTTTTGAATACCAAAATAACACAAGCCCCAAACACAAGCTACATCTATTTTTTAAATTTATCTTGTAATCCCATAAAAAGATGAAAAGAACTAGGTGTAATTAATTTTTATTTTTTATTTTTTTTGTAGAGATGAGGTATCACTATGTTGCCTAGGCTGGACTTGAACTCCTGGGTTCATGTGATTCTTCCACCTTGACCTCCCAAAGTGCTGGGATTACAGGCATGAGCCACCATTTCTGGCCCTGCTTTTAATAATATCTTATTAAATCCAAACTATAAAAATACTATTTGTTCATATAATCAATCTACAAATTATTAAGATGATGAACAGTTTTTAATATATAAATCTTTGAGACCTGTTATGTATTTTATAGGGACAGCATCTCTCAATTCAGACCTAGCACACTGCAGTGTTACCAGCCACCTGTGGCCAGCAGCTACTGTAATGGACAGCACAGCTCTGTACTATGCATCTCTGCCACACTATGCTCCCAGCAGCAAGTTCCACATGCAGTTTTGTTTTTCTTCTTAGAGATGGGGTCTCACTTTATTGCCCAGGCTGAAGTGCAAGTGGCATGATCATAGCTCACTACAGCCTCAAACTTCTCAGCTCAAGGGATCCTCCTGTCTCAGCCCTCCAAGTAGATGAGATTATAGGCATGCAACACAGTGCCTAGCTATTTTTTTTATTTTTTATAGTGACAGGTCTCATGGTCTTGGACAGGTTGGTCTCCAACTTCTAGGCTCAAGCCCTCCTCCTGCCTTGGCCTCTCAAAATGCTGGGACCAGAGGTGTGAGCCACTACACCTGGCCATCCAAATGTAGCATTTTAGTTTATTATTTTGTTAATATGAGGGGCTTTGTTTTCCCAACCTGAAACTCGAAAGAATGTGAACTGGAGAAACAAGACTAATGAATCATTTCATTAGATTGCAACTCCCTGAAGCCAGGGATTACTTCTGTCGGCCCACCACTATGTTCTCTGTGCCAAAACACCGTTCACAAAGCAGCAAGTATTCAAAAAATATTTTTGAAAGAAAGGAAGGCTTGAAGGAAGCTGGACTTTGTATTTTAACAATCAATTGCATGTATTAATGGCTCAATATGTTAAGATGTCTACATTGGGCTCACTCAATTGAATCCATCAAATGTTACCTTGTGCTGGAGCCTATCTATGGTAAGCACCAAGCCCTGGAGGAAATTCAGATGACAGACCCGTATCCCGTCCTTAGGGTGCACATAGGGAGACAGATACTTTAACATTACAGTGTGGGTGTGGAACAGAACCTAAATAGCCACATTGTAAAGAGCAAAGATGACAGATGATGAGGCTAGGCAGGGGTAGACATGCTATTTGCAAAATAAGGCCCCCTTCTCACTTATTGTAGCTGTCTAAATATGTACTCAACTCGTTTTTTGGGTTGGACTCACTCATCTGATGTAAATGAAATGGCATAGAAACTAAAATCAAAATCCTTGATGTTTCAAAACAACTCTGAAACCTAAGTAAGGTAATGGAGACAACGTGCTACCTTTATTGCTGTGAAATTGGGAAAAGAACCCCTACTGAATTAAATATATTAAGGGCTTGATGTGACACAGCTGATATGGCACAAATAATCACAAATGTTTCCTTTTATTAAAAGCCACACTTCCAAAAACATAATTTTGGTGCAGCACACTGTAATGAATATGACTATAATACATCACATTGCATTAAAAATCAATGAAGGATGAAAATACAAGTACAGTATTCAAAACAATTCAGATCAGGATAAAGCTGTCGACCTTTATGTTCTATTCCCTGGTCTTAGTAGAGAAAAGAGAGAGAAACGATAGAGGTGGTATTAAAATATGAAACTATATTTCACCGTGACTGGTGCTGGAAGTCCCACAATACAAACTGTTGAGCAACAGCAAAGTAACATGAGGTCTATCTAGGGGTTCCCTCCCAACCACATACTCCCAGATTGTCCCCGTCAAGCTCCATTTTCCTGCAATAAATCACACATTGAGAAGATCACCACTTTCCACTTTGACCCCGAAATTAGGCCTTACAACATATGGTTACTCTTCCAGAAAGCAGCATTTACAATGGCATGCACAATTATTTCAGAGTAAAAAATAAATGACTTTAGCAGATTTCTGAACAACCTTATGGATAAACTCATCAATCAAATTTAAATGCTTGAATAATGCAATAATACCACTTATTAGACAAGCCTAAAGAGACTGGATATATTTTATTATTGCCAAGAGTAACAAAATGCAATAGATGTCATCGGGGACCCTACAGATAAGGAAAAAAAGAAAAGACCTCATGTCGCATTAAAACAAAGGAGACAAGCACAAAGAAAAAACCCAGAGGCTTAATTAAAATTATAAGTCTACTAAAACACACATATTAAATGTGCTGTAGTCCTCTGTCAGTCAGAAGAAAGAATTATTTATTTTCTCCTAGGGCTACTTTTTCTTAACATGCCTCTCATCATTTTTTTCAAGATATCACAATGGGTCCTTTGCTAAATCTTTGTCCCTTTCCCAATAGTGATAAAGGAAACAGTCTCACTTTGCTTTTTTCTCTTCTTACTAGAGTTTTGAATCACAGCTACTTCACTGTTGCTCTCTGTCTCTCTCTCCATCACCTCATTATCCTGTAATACAGCACTATTAGTGTTGAGAAATGAAAAAAATATAAATATAGCCAACGTTAAGGAAATAATGGTACATTCCTAAGATATATTTTATATATTAATTAAAGTACCTTTTAGAAATTTTAATAACAAGGAAAAACAAAAACAATACAATATTAAAAATGCAAAAGCCAGATACGAAATTATGTATTAGGTGTTATTTGAAGGTATTATATATACATAATTTAAGAACTTCTGTACAGTAAAAGAATATCACAAATCAAAAGACAATAAATTAGGAAAACATTTGCAAATACATGATAGACGTGAAGTGTATATTTATAATACAAAGTAAACCTTTACAAAGCAATTTTAAATGAGATGAAAATCACAATTTAAAAATGAGCAGTTCACAAAAGAATAAAATGGTAAATGAATATACAAAAAGATGTTTGATTGTACTATTAATGAAAAATTACCGGTAAAAATGGCCCACCTTTTCACCTAACAAATGGGGTGAATATTTCATTTTCTCCTAGTAAATTAGAGAAATATTAGTAATACTGATAAAGGTATGAAGAATGCATCTTTTTATGTATTGCTAATGAGAGCATATATTCTCACCACCTTCCTTTTGGCAGTCCTGAAATACATATCAAAATCAAATCACTAATTCCTCTTTTAGAAATTTCTCTCAAGGAGCTATTACGTTAAGCACATGAATGCATATACAAGGAGCTTCACTGAAGCATTATTTCAGAGAAGAGAAACCTAGAAATGACTCACATACTCATAAATGAGAGATTAGCTGCATACATTCTAGAACATCTATCCATCCATTTAAAGAAATTCTCTGCAACAATAAAAATACTGTTCTTCTATATTTCTTGATAATAGAAAGATCCCTAAAATTCAACTGAATAAAAGAGCCAGATGCAAGCCATGATATAGAGGGTGACCCCTACATAAATTACAGAGTTACCTGTGTGTGTAGGCATGAATAAAGAGATGACCGAGTAGTCACTAATATATTAGTAATGGTTGGCCCTGGGTGATAGTTGAATTTTGTAAATAATCTGCCACTTTAACTTTAGAAAAAGATTTATATGCAAAGATAAAAGTGATTCACACTTGAAGGTGGAATTATAAGTGACTTCTCTATTAAAGCATTCATTACTTTTTAAAGTTTTCTTTGCTTTGTACTTTCTAAATTTTGTATTACTTGACTTTATTTCATAACAAGAAAAATAAAATAATAAGGAAGAAAAGAGCCATGGAATTGCTAGTGCCTACTTCTTCTGATCCTGCACGGCAGATCCATTTGCTCAGTTTTCCCACATGTCTGTCAGCTGGCGTGGGAGGTACGCAGTTGTCAGAGTTCTGTGGACTTGGCCAGGTCTCTGTAACCAGAGAGCCCGTCAAATCTGCATGTGGTACCTAAAGAGCTGCATGCGGGTTGAAAGTCCTAGTTTCCGTGTTGCTGCCTTATGGATCAAAATGTCATTCTAGGTCCCAGCCATCTCTTCTAGAGAGTTTTGTCACTAGTTATCTTTTAAAATACTGTCTCTCTAAAGTTGACAAATGCAAAACAGTTTTTGAAAAGAAAATTTGTTTTTCTCACAGTTCAAGAAATGGAAGAAATGTTTATATTTATTAATGAAACTCCTGAAAAAATTAGGATCTAGGTTTTTATTTGTATATATATATTTAAAACACATCACCTATTATGGAATGTATCATGCAGGACACATACATCTTCTTATCGCTACTCTTCATTAGGTATCAGATGTTTGCCTTGGATGGCTGCACCTAATGATGGAGGCTTCGAAACTCCTGAAGGCATTTCCATGAGAGGCTCTGTCACTTGAAACGTTAAAGCAAAGAAGACCCTCTTTTTAATCTGAACTAATTTCAGCATAGTGATGACTGAAGGTAGGAAAATAGACTCAGCTCTGGTCCTCTCAGCCCTATAATCTTCAAGATTGAGTGGCTCTGATGGTGATAATAAACTATGTCTTTGGTTTTGAACTGGCAAATTTAAGTAGATTGCTTTAAGAAAACCAGGTAATACGGTTTGGATATTTGTGCCCTCCAAAGCTCAGGTTGAAATGTGACCTCCAGTACTGGAGGTGGGGCCTGCTGGGAGGTATCGGGTCTGGGGGCAGATCCCTCATGAATGGCTTAGCGCCATCCTCTTGGAGATGAGTGAGTTCTTGCTGTTAGTTTGCAAGACCGATCTGGTTGTTTAAAAGAGTGTAGGCAGCACCTTCTCCCTCCCTCGCTCCTGCTTCTGCTCTTACCCTGTGATGTGCTGGCTCCCGCTTCCACCGTGATTGTAAGCTTCGTGGGGCCTCACCAGGAGCAGACACCAGTGTCATGCCTCCTGCGTAGCTAGCGGAACTGTGAGTGACTGAAATCTTTCTTTATCAATTATCCAGTCTCAGGTATTCCTTTATAGTTACACAGAAATGGAATAACCCACCAGGCCATCCAGAATGACTTATTCTCCTCAGTTTCAAAAAATTGAAAAATTAATCTAATTGCTGCTCATGGGTCTGTACAGGTCAGGAATGTTTGGACACAAGGGACTACACATTTCTTCAGGGTTTCTTGAAAGCTTTTGGTTCCCTTAACTTAAATTGTCCTTGGTCTGAAACCCTAGGTGTTTGCGCTCACAGAACTGTGGATGCTCTGGTCATTGTACACCCAGGATATGGTGTAGAGGGAACTTTGGTACATATATGAAACTACGTGAGGAAGCAAAGAAACACATCTGAACTAATTCATCAGTGAAGTTGTCATTGTAGAGAAAAGGAGACAGGCAACAATTCTGGTTATGAATATTTTAGGGAAAGGACAGTATATTAAATGCCTTGGTATTCTCCATTAAGTCCAAAAAATGTTGGACACAAAGTTTGATCTCATTAAAAGGAGTGTATTCATCCAGTCACTCAGAAGATACTTGTGTGTTCTTACATAAAAGTAACTGCGGAGGGTATATTAAAATGCATGAAATGGACCTGCCCTCCAGAAACTTAATTCCAATTAATCTTCTCCTCCCAATTAAAACATGGTATCTAGATACTTTCAGGCTGTCTCTTCAGTGTGCTACGTTTCACTTCTCGAAGTTGAAATTGCAATGGAAGGGCTTAGTGGAATGCGAAAACAATGCTACTGAACAGAATCTGGTTTGTGGGCTTTGAAGATATAAATCATACTTCTTTATCTGGAGGTAAAGGTCCTTTGTTCACGCCTCAGCTTACATAGATGCACACACTCACCACTCACACACATTCACAGATGAAGACAACCCAGCAGAAATCTGTCTCTCCTACTCTTTGGCATCGCAGTGTTGATTCCCACCCCACCTAACTCTACTGCTCATTTTTGCACTGTCATGCTATGCTCATCTGACCACATTTTCAATAGGACTTTCATTTGATGCATTTGCAAAAGTTCAGGAAAGTGCATGCTGTATCTTCTCTTTGAGATGGCCGTTAATTTTTAAGATGTTGGAGCTGAGACTATAGTTTCTGTGAATGTCTGTATGTATGTATGAAATGTGATATGAAGTCATCATGTCTTGAGATTATGCTTTTTCAAATACACTTAATTGTTCTGCTGCAAATCCATGAGATCTAACCTCAATGGGACTAGTGATGAAACTTGTTTTTTTCTTTTTTTCTTCGGTGGAGTCTTGCTCTGTCACCCAGGCTGGAGTGCTGTGGCACAATCTCAGCTCACTGCAACTGCTGCCTCCCGGGTTCAAGCGATTCTCCTGCCTCAGCCTCCCAAGTAGTTGGGATTACAGGTACCTGCCATCCCGCCTGGTTAATTTTCGTATTTTTGATAGAGATGGGGTTTCACCATGTTGGCCAGGCTAGTCTTGAACTCCTGACCTCAAGTGATCCACCAGCCTGTCTCCCAAAGTGCTGGGATTACAGGTGTGAGCCACTGTGCCCAGCTGTGGGTAATCCTTTTATTCATCTCCAATTGACAAACAAGTACCTTCCACATGGACTGTTCCAAACCCTGTCCGATGGCTGTAAGTCTCCAATCTCTGCTGCTGATTGTCCACTCACTCTTTTTTTTTTCATTATGTAGTATCATTTAATTTTTTAAAGTAATTTTTTGTTTTGCAGTAATTAGACTCACATGCAGTTATAATAAATAATACAAATGGATCTTATATGCCTTTTACCAGTATTCCCGAATTGTAACATCTTGCAAAAACATACTGCAATATCATAACCAGGGTACTGACACTGATACAGTAGATTTAGAAAATATTTCATTGCTACAAGCATCCCTCATGTTGCCCTTTAATAGGCTGACTTTCTTTTTGCCCATGGATGTTCAGTTGCTCCAATATTATTTAAAATGCTATCATTCCTCTATCCTTACTTTGTTTTTAAAAGTTTTCCTTCCTTCCTTCCTTCCTTCCTTCCCTCCCTCCCTCCTTTCTTTCCTTTTTTCTTTCTTTCTTTCTTTCTTTCTTTCTTTCTTTCTTTCTTTCTTTCTTTCTTTCTTTCTTTCTTTCTTTCTTTCTTTTCTTTCTTTCTCTTTCTTTTTCTTTCCTTCTTTTCTTTCTTTCTGTCTCTCTCTTTCTCTCTCTCTCTCTCTCTCTCTTTCTTTCGAGGTGGGGTTTCACTCTGTCACCTAGGCTGGAGTGCAATGGTGTGATCACGGCTCACTGCAGCCTCAGCCTCCTGAGATTAAGTGATACTTCTGCCTCAGCCTCCCAAGTAGCTGGAACCACAGTTGCATGCTGCTACACCCAGCTAATTTCTGTATTTCTAGTAGGATGTTATGCCATGATGCCCGGGCTGGTTTGAAGAGTTTCTTATGCAAAATTTTTGCACCTTTGCCAAAAATCAGTTGTATATATTTGTGTGGGTCTATTTCTGGGTTCTCCATTCTATTCTATTGATCTATGTGTCTACACCTCTGGCAATACCATACTATCTTGATTATTGTAGCTATATCAGGTAGAATGAACAGTCTCATATTTTTTCTTTTTCAAGATCACTTCAGCCATTCTTGGGCTTGTGCATTTCCATATAAATTTTAGAACAAGCTCCAAAAAAAATCTTGCTTGTATTTTGATAGGAATTACATTAAATCTATAGATCAGTTTGAGGAGAAGTGACATACTTACTATATCGACTTTTCTGATCCGTGGATACAGTATGTCTTCCCATTTATTCAGATCTTTGATTTCTCTTATGGCATTTTGTGGTTTTCACAGACAGATTCTGAACATTTTTTTTTTGTTTATACCTAAGTATTTCATTTACTTTGGAGTGGTTGTAAATGTTTTGAGTTTTAAATTTATATTTCCATATATTCATCGTAGGAATACAGAAATGCAATTGCTTTAAGCATGTTGTTCATTCATCCTGTTAACTACACTGTGCTTATTTATTAGTTCTAGCAGTTGTTTGTTTAGATTCCTTGGAATTTCCTACATAGAATAATCATGTCATCTAAAAATAGGAACAATTTTATTTCTTCCTTTACAATACCTAACGCCCTCTTTTTATTTTCTTTTTCTTACCTTATTTCAGTGATTGGAACTTCCAGTATAATGCTTAATAAGAAGGATGGCAAATGTTCTTTCATTGTTCCTGATCTGAAAGGGACGTATTTGGTCTTACTCTATTCCACATGATATATGCTGTAAGGGTTTCTTTGTAGATGTTCTGTATCAAGTTGAGTAGGTTTCCTCATTCTTGGTTTGCTTAGAGAGCTTTTATCATGAGTGAGTGCTGGATATGTGAAATGCTTTCCTGTGTCAATTGACATACTCATGTTTTTCTCTTTCACTCTGTTAATGATTTATTGACTTTCAAATGGTGAATTAGTATTACACACCTCTGGAACTTTTTAATTGCAAATTCAATTTCATTAATGGTTATGGAACTATTCTGGTTGAGGCTTGGTAGTTTGTAGTTTCTAAAGAATTGGTCTATTTCTCCAAATTTATGAATGTAAAGCTGTCCACAGTATCCCATTATCCTTGTAATGGCTGTAGAATTTGTATTGAAATCCCTATTTTATTATTGCTATTGGTGATTTTCGTCTTCTTGTTTTATAACTTTATGAGTCTTGCTAGAGATTTATCAGTTTTATTGTTTTTTTTAAGATCAGTTTTTTGTTTCACCGATTTTTCTCTGTTGTTTTCTTGTTTTATATTTCTTATTTTTCTTTATACTGAAGATCAATCACCAAGATAGGAAAAGAAGAGCCCCTTTTCACTCACTTTCTTTCCAGTTCTTAGTGTCTTCCACTATCTTTTCTTCATTCTTTCTGTGTCAAAGAGAGGATGCCTTTCCCTCATTCCACAGATAAACTCTCCATTCCCAATTTTGTTTCAGTTTTCTCCTCTGGGGCCATGCCACATTTGTAACTTTCCTTTTTCTTTCATCTTCAAGCTATGTCTTAGACTCTGAATTTGTTACTACTTCCAGTCTACCCTAAATAAACTTTCTCAGGCATAATTCCCAGTAAGCTATTACTTTATAGCTTTCCTTACCAAATCTCTCAAGCAGGTAGTCTACATTCTCTGCCATTAGCAGTTCACTTCTCATTCATTATGGCTATTTCCTATTCTCATGACTGTGCCCTAACCACAACTAAATGATGGTTTACACTACAGCAACCCACCCTGACCTCTCCATTCTTCTTTCCATCATATGTTTTCTGTTTGGGGGCTTGGACATTACTCTATTATTTGTGTTTCCATATTCAGACTCTTCAAGAGAGTATCTGATTGGCTTGTCAGATACTCCAGTATAAATTTGTGACTGGCCACATCTACTTGTAAGATTAACCCATAGGCTGTCTTTGGGCCAGCCACTGTTTCCTGATCCAATGCCTTGTGACTAGCATAAGAAGGTAATGCAGGTACAAAGCATGTGACTATGAATAAAAAAACTTGTCAGAAAGAGGTTAAGAGTGGGAATTTCTATGAAATACACAGAGTAAATCACAATTTTAAGTTCCCGACTGGGTGTACTTATCGTGTTAGTTTGGGGTACTGGCCATTTTTAGTAAAGGAGATAAGTCGATTATTCAGTGTCAGACATTATATCTGAACTGGCAAGTTTTTTTTAAAAAGCCCAGAGATCAGTACTTTAAGATTTAAATTTCTTCACAGTTTCTATGGCACATGCATCTGAAATTCACCAAAGATTATCAGTCATATGGCTGTTTTCTTTTAAGATGTCAAAGAATAATGAGATTGATTCTTGGAAAGTCACAGATTGACAGTAGCCTGGATTTTTAAATTTCTAAGTTTTGTAGAAGGTGAGATTAAAATTTCTTTGTAGAAGGTGAGATTAAAAAAAAATTCACCAGCACTTCAAAAGCCCAGATATGTAGAGCTGATTCTAGAAGCTGTTCTAAGATACTTGACTCTCCTTCCCTGGACATGAATGGTATGGATACGCTTTCCTTTCCCTTTTTCCTAATTTACATGTGAGATAAAGTCATCACCAGAAAGATGAATATAACACATCAAAACATTATACAGGACATTGTTTCTCACTGCCTTATTTTTCTGCAAATATTTCCATCTTTAAGCTTGTTTAAGATCACAGCTTTCTACTTTAATGCCATATTTACAGTGTTGTCTCTGATTTTTATTAGCAGTCCTCTGTGAAACTGGTTATGGGTTTTTTCTATTATTTCTCATACAATGCTAAAAATTCATTAGCGTAGTAACACTACAGTTCTCATTATCACTCCAGCTTCAACTGCCTGATTACAGTTATTTTAGAGCAAAGGTATTCTGATTTGCCAAGATTATAATGAAGAAAGGTCAGAAGTTTATTTTTTTTAAAGTAACTAAGAACTCTTAGTTTCATCTTTGGTTATTTAGCTTAGTTCAGCTCCCATTTACTCAGCACTTACACTCTGTAAGGCACTGGGGATGTTAAGATGAATTAATACAGGTTCTAAAAAGAAAGACTTTATAGCCGAGGAGATGAGACTATCGGATATACGCTCAGTATGATCACTGGTAAATTTCTTCTGAAAGACGAGGAAAGGCACCTTGTTCCTAGACAGAGGGAGTGTCAGAGAAAACTTTTGGGAAAAGAACATGCCTGAACCATGCCTTGAAGACTAAATAGAAACACATTAAGGGAAGAAGGTGGAGGTTTTCAGCTTGTAGGAAGCCATCTAGGAGCAAGAACAGGGTGAACAACGGCACACACATTCCTTGGTGCATGTGAAAACCTACAAGCTGTTTGGTACTTCTGGAGAGTAACGTGGCTGGATGGGAGGAGAAGAGCCAGGCGGCGCAAGACGGGAGGCACTGTTGGAGCCAGGCCGAGGCATGTTCACTCAATCCTCACGTTATCGAGGCAGCCTGGAAACTGTTTAAGTTGGGAGGGCATGGTCATATTTGTTCTTCAGAGGGATCACTCAATCAGCTGCAAGGAAGAGGAGTTTGAAGGAGTAAAACCAGAGGCAGTCAAACCAGTTCAGAAAGTTCCTCACTCACAATTACAGAGAAAGATAACCATGGTCTGAGAACTGAGGCATTGGTAAGACAAGAAGAGAGGGGCTTACCCTGAGGAAATTAAAAGGTAGGATTTTAACGCTGTCTTATAGCATCTTAATGATGTGCAAGTAAGCCTCACCTGTGAAAACCAAGAAATGGAGAAGTAAACAGGGAATGGATAGAATACAGTCCTTATGATTCTTCAGTGTAGAAGCCACTTTATTTCAGCAAATAAGTGAAATAAGGTGCTCAGCTTGGAGCCTCATTCTTTGTTTTCTTTTTCTTTGTTTTTTGAGACAGAGTCTTGCTCTGTCACGTAGGCTGGAGTGCAGTGGCGCGATCTAGGCTCAATGCAACCTCCGCCTCCTGGGTTCAAACGATTGTCCTACCTCAGCCTCCCAAGAAGCTGGGACTATAGGAGTGTGCCACCGTGCCCAGCTACTTTTCATATTTTTAGTAGAGACGAGGTTGCACCATGTTGGCCAGGATGGTCTCGATCTCTTGACCTCATTATCCACCCATCTTGGCCTCTCAAAATGTTGGGATTACAGGTGTGAGCCACCTAGAGCCTTATTCTTTTGACTTTCCCCTCCATTACTGATGCTGTGGTAAAAATGACCCACACATTAGAAGGATTTTGTTAGAGATCTCTTTTTTTCCCCTCATTCTCAGACTGGAATAGAAGCCAGAAAAAGATTTCAGGCACATTATCAGCTTCATTCTCTTCTACAACTCTATTTTCTAGAAACATGGTAATTTCCATCCAGCTGATTAACTTACTTATTTATTTTTAAATAATTCTTCATACGTTACCTAGTGTGACAGTTAATTATGCGTCAACTTGACTTGGCCATGAAGTGCCCAGACATTTGGTCACACATTATTCTGGGTGTGTCTGTGAGGGTGTTTCTGGATGAGATAACCATCTGAACTGGTAGACTGAGTAAAGCTTACTCTGCTCCCTAATGTGAGCAGGCCCCATCCAATCAGTTGAAGACCTGAATAGAACCAAAAGGCCCAGTAAGAGGGAGTGCCTGCTACTGACTGTTGAGCTGGGACATAGGTCTTTTCCTGCCTTTGGACCCAAACTGAAAAACTGGCTCTTCTTTAGTCTTCAGTCTGCTAGCCTTTGAATCAGAACTTACACCACTGGCTTGCCTGGGTCTCCAGCCTGGAGACTGTAGATTCTGGGACTTCTTAGCCTCATAATCACATAAGCCAATTCCTTACAATAAATATACGTATATATACACACACAAATATAAATATAAATATATTTATTTATATATAATGTATATTGTTTTTGTTTTTCTGGAGAACCCTAATACACTACTATACCTTGGTAATAAATTTTCTATTAAAAAAAACAAGACAACAAATTTTAAAATTATTTATAACCTCATTACTCAGAGTCAACTGGAATATATTTTGTAAGTCGGGAGTTTAATTTTCCAAAAAAATGAATTACACTGTACAGCTTTATTAGTTATCCTAGAGCAATAATAGATTATGAATGAATAGAGAACATTTTGACACTGTTGTCAATATTTAGCATAATTTTTCCTTGCTTGAGTTTAACAATGTTTAATATTGCAAGCAGGTCAGTTTTTATCTAACAGGAATCTTACTCCATGGTTTTTTAAAGTTCTTTTAGGTTTATCTTGTGTCAATTGCTTATAGCTGCAGTGTTCCTTCTAGGTTAAAGTCAAAATAAAATATTTTTTTTTATGTACACACAAAGAGCGATAATGAAGTGGATGCATAAAAATTTGGTTCAAGGCAGGGTGAAATAATGAGGTCAAAATTTCCTTTCCAGATCAAAACTTGTATATTTGAAGGAAGTAGAGCTCACAGCCTTGCCCACCTGACTTTTCATTCATGCTGAGGAAGTTACTCTAGGAAGAAGGGATTCTGGAGAAGCATAGCAATTCTATTTAGACTTTTTATTTCTCTTTTCATTTTTCTTGTTAATCGTTTACCAATGTACTTTGTTAATATTTACACTTAATTTTTAGTGACATTAACGCTGATTATCAACAAAGAAAATAATTGACAGGGAAATTATACTAACATTATTTTTGTTTAACCAAACATAAGAAAAAACTCATTGTTTGGAACATGAAGCCATAGCCATGGTAACATCAAGGCATATCCTAATTGCAAGAAAAGTATCTAAAAAGAAAGAAAAACCTCATATTATATATTGGTAAACACAATCTTTTTTTAAAAAGGCTTATGATACACTGTCTAGATTTTAAACTGAGCATTAAAAGAGAAATATGGAAAAGTTTATTGAAGCCTTGTGGTTTCTCCTTATTGAGGCTTAAAGATTGCTTCAAATTCCCATCCTTTAATAATTCATTAGTTTTCCAGTGGAAACTGAAATCTTGATTTTTGTTTTTGTTTTTGTTTTAATTTTGATTTTTTAAAATATATATTTTATTGCACTTTAGGTTCTGGGGTACATGTGAAGAACATGCAGGATTGTTGCATAGGTACATATATGGCAATGTGGTTTGCTGCCTCCATCCCCATCACCTATATCTGGCATTTCTCCCCATGTTATCCCTCCCCAATGCCCTACTCCACGCTGTCCCTCCTCTAGTCCCCCCAACAGACCCCAGTGTGTGATGCACCCCTCCCTGTGTCCGTGTGTTCTCATTGTTCAACACCCGCCTGTGAGTGAGAACATGCGGTGTTTGTGAAATCTTGATGTTTAAAGAAACATCCTTACATCAAAAAATAAAGTAAAACTTAGAACAGGATGACAAGTCGGGGAGAAAATTTCTTGATCATAAAAGATTTTAGTTCCAGTCCCTAAGACCACTGTATAGCATTTGAGTAGAGCCTACAGAATTTTTTCTTTCTTTCTAAAGAGAATTAAAGAGAAAACAAGAAGATTGAGAATTTCTTTGTCAATGCGTGGTTGTTTTAAAAATGTGGAACAAGGGAAGAGTCCTTTAGAGACAAAGGCAATGCGGCTGCATGTAGCTGGATGAGGCTGGCTTAGTCCTGTCCCTCCCAGATGTGTCATCCGCCCCAGCTTCCTACCTGCAAACTCGTGTCTTGGAAACACTTACGAGAACACAGGTACAGGAGTGTTTTCAATCAAAATTTGGATTCCCTTCTTGGTGTCAAGGTAAAAGACACTTTTTCCCTAGAAACTATGAACTAAAAATGCAAGGAATCAGTGAGTGATCTATTCTATAGGAGTTTCAGTGAGGCTTTTTAAAAATGCAGATAGCTAGATTAATCTTGCCTTTATTTTGGTAGAAAACAGGTTTTCTGTTAACATTCCAAATTCTCAAATAGAAAAAATGATTATTATTACCACCCAGGAAGTTTTATAAATGGGTTAAAATCTTAGCAGTACCAGCCTGAAGTCTTTCCTAAGTGAGCATGTGTCCTTGCTTCTAGTAGAAAGTGCAGTAAAAGATGTAGGTCAATGGGCTTTGCTCTCAGTGTGCATGGAATTCTAGAGCTGAAAGGGTTAGCTTGATGAATGCCTCATTTTTATCATCTATGATTGCAGTGGGTGCTGAACTTGAGTTATGCGGTTTTTTTTGACCTTGACCACTTATTTAAATAAACCATTTGGCTAATGTACAGTCAGAGGAACAGAATTTTATAGTCACTGGGATTTTGAAAGGCATATAAATTACTACTGTCTGTGTCTTCACATCAACGTAAATATCTCCAACTGTATGGATACAGATGTCAATATTGATAGTATGCGTCCTATTCACAGTATTAATAAATCCTTCTTTAAACTCCCATTGATAGCAACCTACAGAAAAGGTATTATTAGGAACATATGATCCTCAGTATTTTATAGTTTAAAGTTAATATTGAAACTTTATAAGTGTTTGAGCAGGCATCAAACTGATATCTTAAAACTAAGATTTCCAAATATCTGAGTCAGAACAGGCAAAAACATGAAGCCTCTTATCTATGTCTAAATAAAAATGTTTGGTTGATTTCTTTGGGGCAATCAGTTTTAGACAGCTAAAATGCTTTCCCCTGAAATTGCTATATTTACTTGGCTTTTTTTTTCTTCAAAGATTAAAAAAATGAGACATCTTTAACCACTGCAATTGTGACACTGAATATCACCACCCGAGTTTTCTAATTCCATGATTGCATATATTTACGCAAATTATATAATAAGATGCAATTACAATAATTACAGAGGAATTCGCAACAATTGAAAAAAAATACAAATTCTCACTAAATGATGTGAAAATTGTCACACAAACCAATACAAGAATAGAAACTGCTTTAAGATGAACCCAGCCAGACAACAGCAAACAATCCAGCCAAACACCTTAGTCTCAGCAAATTGAAACATGTCACACTGGGAGACCTGAGGCTTAAGGCTTAAGGGTAAAGTTCTTTTTCCTTAAAATGTGTATCCCAGTCCTAGAATGTTAATGTTTAACATTTTGACTTTCCTAAACATTATGACTAGAGAACCTTTTTCCTTGGTGTTTTCTTATTTTTATTTCAAAGAAAGGGAAGAACAATCACAAAATTAATAAAAAACAGGCAATCTATAGACAATTCTATGGAATTTTAAGTAGGAAACAGCAGGTTCTGCTATGATTTTCTTGCCCTTTTCTCCAACTGTATATATCATTTTCAATGATTTACAGTCTGAGAATATTATTTATCCAATTTATTTTGCTTTTGGTAAAGAATATTCATAAGACAAATTACGCAACTCATCCATTTGAGCTCCCTTGCAGTGTATTTTATTTGCCTTGAATATCTCACTTTGTTTTATATTTCAGACAAATATTCTTAATATAAAAATTGGAAAGTTTGCCTCTTTGCTTTCTCGTGTCTTGTGTCTTGCCAGCCTGTGACAGTGAAAAATTAACATCTTGACGCACCATACGTCTTCACAAAGAAAGTTAGATTCATTCCCATTCTAGTTTATTCATAATTCTTATATTTCAGTCACAATGCTGAGTTCCTTATTTACATTATATTTTATGTAATACTTCATAACAACCCTGTGAGATGATGTTTTATAACAGCAGAATCCCCATTTTTACAGATGTAGAAACTGAGGCTTCGAGAGCCTAAGTACAAAGATAGGTGTCGGCAGTTACACAGTTTTTGAGCCAAGATGTGGATTCTGGCCCATCTTAAGCTTTTATACAAACATTTACTGACTTCCAACACTGTACTAGATATAAGGTTGTGAGGATACAAAGTCGAATAACACGTGGTCACTGTCTTTGAGGCACCTAATGTCTTACAGGTAAGAGAGATACAAATACCAATAATGTCAACATAAAATAAAAAGTGCCGAGAGAAAGGCCTGAAGAGTTTTTACTGTGAAACAGCTTTCTTAAGGCAATATTAGATGCCTCATCTGTTTTACCATATGGCAGCATAGCTATAATAACCACTGGGTAGTGATGATTTAAAGTAAGGAAAAATCAAATTCCCTAGGAAATGAAACTAATACATAACTTCAGAAAATAAATTTCAATTTCTTAGAGTATCAAACAATTGCATAGAATTGTAAATTCACTGATTAGATGATTAATGGAAAAATCTATTTATTCATTCATTAACAAATGATCATTAAGTACTTGCTCCAGGCCAGGTATTGCAGCAGGCTTTGAAGATGCAAGGATGAATAAGAAAGACAAGAACCCTTCTGCTCCGGAGCTTACATACCTCAGAGAAACCCAACAGAGTGTGTTAGGTGCTATGTGAAGGGGGTGGAACGTGCTAGGCACACAGGCAAAGGCTAACCTACGTGTCCTGAAGGAAGTGAGGTCTAAACGGGTAAAGTAGCCAAGCACAAAAGAGGAGTAAGAGCCTTGTGGTCTGGAGGCAACCTGCTGTGTAAAAGTCTAGAAAGGAAAGAAAATGTTATGATCTGAATGTTGTGTCCCCCCCAAGTTCACATAATATTGAAACCTAATCACCCATGTGATGAGGTTAGGAGGTGAGGCCTTTGGGAGGTGATCGTGTCGTAAGGGCAGAGCCCTCATGAATGGTATTAATGCCCTTATGAATGAAAGAAGCTCCAGAGAGCTGCTTTGCCCCTTCCACTCTGTGAAGACATAGTGAGAAGGCCCCATCCATGAACCAGGAAGCAGAGCTTCACCTGACATCAAACCTGCCACTACCTTGCTCTTGGACTTCCAGGCCTCCAGAACTGTGAGATATACATTTCTACTGTTTATAAGACACCCAGTTTGTGGTATATTTTGTTATAGCAGCCCGAACAGACTAGGACAGCACAACAAAAATAAGAGCCTGAGAGAAATTTAGTCTGCTTGGAGCCATAGGTGGGAAAAGGAAAATGATAGGAGGTAAGTAATAGTATCATTTAAAAAAATCTATTGTATTAAAAAGGTTTTGGGCTCATTGTGCGTAAGGGAAATGGACCCTTCCAGAGTTTCTGCAGGTGGTCTTGCATGCCAGAAATATCTCAAGTGTTCCCCTAATATAAATATAATGTACCAAATTAATATTTTTAGCATTCCCGGTTAACAATATAAGAAAACATGAACCAAATACAGAGGAGGGGACTGGGACCATCTTGACACTAAAACTGAAGTGAGCTAAGGATGTAGCTAGAATACACTGGGTGAAGCAGAAGTCAAGACAAAGTGCAGGAATCTGTCCTCACGGCACCATTTATAAGACCCCTTTCCACGCTTAATAAGGAGGAAACCTCATGTCAGTGAAACACGTGGCATCCAGGGATAGGGGAATGTGGACCTTGGGTAGAGTTGGAGGAGTTAAAACTCAGGACAAAGAGTGAGATGATGTGGGGCAGCATTGCATGGTAAAATACAGGGGCTTCCCGGAGTGTACTGATGCAAGAAAGTGTGGAGCAGGGCTTTCTCTCACTAGCACAGTTACAGCCAGAGAAAACGGACTCAATGTCTGTCCTACTTGTCACTGTTACTTCCCAGCAAGAGCCCTTGTCTTGGACTTGGTGGTTTTTAGGAGCTGGCTTGGACTATTAGCAAAACTGACAGCTCGCTGCCTCAAGTGTTTTTTCTGTCCTTTGCTGGCAACAAGCAGGGTTGGGTGTGCTCAGAGATAAGAGGAACAGGGAGCTTCACATCAGCTAGAGTAGTAAGCAGGGTCAAGATCAGAGGACACAGAATCTTACACAACATGTTGAGGAGTTCATCCTAAGAAGAGAAACCCAAAGAATGGTTTTGGTACAGAAATGAAAAACATGAGAGTTGAATCTTAGATCCCTCTCATGGTAACAGCTTGAAAGAGGTAAAAGAGTGAAGGGCCACCAGAAGACTCGTTAGGAGAATGTTGAAAGAGTCAACGGTGGAATAATAGTGGTCACCTCTAGATGGGAAACAGTGGGTTGCTGAAAGTGAGTGGATTTAGGAAATATATTGGAAGTGACTTATTGGTGTGTGTGTGGCATCAGTGATGGCAGAATCCAAGGCTCATACCTAGATGCGTGATTTTGGAAACTGGCTTAACAGTGATTCATAGAAGAAAGAATGAAGAAGCAGTAGTAAAGGGCGAAGGTGGGTGAGCAGGAGAAGGCTGAGATGATTAGTTTTATTTTGAATATGTTGAAATAAGGTACCTATGGGGCATTCCAGGGATGTGTCTAGTAAGGAGTTAGGTGTGCAGATCTGCCGCTCAGGAGGGAGACCTGGGGTTTGAGATATAGACAAATATCTTGCATTAATTTGTACACACTTCTAAGCAAAAAGAGACAAGTTCAATTTCCAAACATATACACCTTCCTATTTAAGAGAACTTCCTGTTTATACCCATCTTATCAATCAGAAGTATCTTTATTAAATTCTTGTCATGCCTGCACTCAACAATCAAAAAAGTACGGAAGGAGTACTATTTAATAACGATATTCCTCTAAAATTAAGCACTTTAAGTAGCATTAGTTCTCTTTTCCATCTTATAGAGACTTTCAAGAATAATTATCTGATCAGGAAGTTCAAAAGTTCAGATACTATTTTAACTGCCTCTCTCAATTCAGATTCTTACTTCACCTTTAGAAACAGTCAGGAAAGACACTGCCACTTCATTTCCACCATGGAGGAAATGATTCTTGCAAAATGCTGCCAACAAGCCCTAGTGTGAGAAACCGTAATGACAGTGGCTTTATCCTAGCTCTTGGAAAGCCCGCTTTGGTTAGGGGTGTGCAACTTTTCTTGTCATATTCTCCATCTCCAAAGGGCTTTTAACTCAGCTATATCAGTGCCCAGCAGAAATAAGTGTTGGCAGGTTTTTTTTTTTTAAAACATTACTTGAAATTTTTTGTTGCCAGATAACACCTTAAATACCATTTGCTACTCCTCAGTTAAGAAAAAGAAAAAAGGAGGACTCACTATGGCTTTTCTTCCTCCAAAATGATGACTACATTTAAGATAAGAGCATCTTGTTTGCTTTCAAGCAGTTGGGTCATGCTAACTTTCTGCGTGGTTCTGGAGCAGGGAATTCAGCAATAGCATGATAGAAGGCATGTTTCTCCATCTTAACACCGGTTTAAAAAGCACTCCCTCTAAGGAAAGGCTGCAGCAAATTAAAGAGATGAATTTATTGCTCTCTTCCCTCATTCCTGTGTGTGTCAAATAAACCTAAACATACCCCAGTGCATCTATTGGAAAGATTTTCTTGATAATTCATATATGGACCCCAATTTGCAAAAGACTGACTTAAGAAAATAAGATTTTATTCTATGAAAATATCTTTACAATACAGTTTTGTCTTTACAAGTGGAAAATTTATTTTTAGTCATTATCAACGCATAGAAATTTTAGTATTTCATGGAACTCAAAGAAAATCTCCTTCTCCCAATCACCATTTGAAGAACAGTGCCCTGATGGCTAAAATTTATTTTCCTTAATAATTAATAAGCAAGAATGAGGCTGGTTTCTGACTTGGACATAAGCACACAGTGGAGAAATACACTGTTCCCTTCCCATTTGCATCTATCTATACCTTCTGTCTCTATGTAAATATAACGGGAGAATGTCTTACAGCCTGACCCGTGCAGCAGGGAACAACCACAATCATTTTTAACCTGACATTAGGAAAAGCAGCTGGACAGTTTGCTTCCAAGATAATAAGAATGAAATGGCTAGGCTGGAAGGGGTCTAATCTTTTCATGCCCAGGAAATAACAGCCCCATAACGCTGACTCTTGTAAGTGGTTATCCTGCCATGTCATCCTTCTCCAAAGTCTCTACCTGTTTGAATAAGCTTTAGAAATAAACATGATGTGCTCTCTATCTTTACGGAAAGTCAGTAACGCTATTTAGTTTCTTTTTTATTTCACTTTTGTCAAAGTCTAACTTACGTAGAGAATGGTGCATAAATAATAAGTGCACAACTGAAAGAATTTTTATAAAGTGAACACCTCATATCCACAGCACCCTGATCACTATCAGCACCCCAAAGTCCTTCCTCTCCCCCACTCGTGCATTCACAGCCCACCACAAGGATACATATTAATCTGTCTTCCTACAGCATAGATTCATTTAGCCTACTTTTGAACATTATATAAATGGAATCATATAGTTTGCATGTTTGTTAATGACTCGCTCTTTTTTTTGAGACAGTCTTGCTCTGTCACCTGAGCTGGAGTGCAGTGGGGCAATCTCGGCTCACTGCAACCTTCGCCTCCCAGGTTCAAGTGATTCTTCTGCCTCAGCCTCCCAAGTAGCTGGGATTACAGGCACGTGCCACCATGCTTGGCTAAATTTTGTATTTTTAGTACAGACAGTGTTTCACCATGTTGGCCAGGAAGGTCTCAAACTTCTGACCTCAAGTGATCCACCCGCTTCAGCCTCCCAAAGTGCTGAATTATCAGCCTAAGTCACCCTGCCTGGCAGAATAACCCTTTTCATTCAGTATTAGGTTTATGAGATTCATTCATATTGCACGCTTTCGTAGTTTATTCATTCTTGTTGCTATATGGTATTCCATTTTGAATATACCACAATTTATTTGTTCAAATATTGATGGATATTTGGTGCTAATAAACTGTGTTGCTATGAACATTCTTGCATGTGTCTTTTAATAAACGTATGGAGACTTGTCACAGCACCTTTAATCATGAATTTGAGTCCCTTTTCTTTTCACTTCTCAACTGAGCTCTGATATAACCTTCCTTATGACCTTACAGACGTGTAGTAGACTTTCACTCTTCTTACCATCTGGCATCTATACATCTATGCACCTATATACAGCCCAAGTATTCAGGTGGAAATTCTTTCCCAGAAGAATGCGGCCTGGGCCTATGCAGGTTAAAGCATCACATTCCTGTATCATCTTTACAGTTGAGATAAAATTCACAGCTATGATGGTTTTAGTATATTCAGAGATATGTGAAACCACCCCCACAGTCAATTTCAGAACATTTTTTTGCCCTTTAGCTATCACTCTCCTACCCACCCATCACTCCCAGCCCTAAGCAATCACTAATACTACTTTCTGTTTGTATGGATTTGCTTATTCTGGACATTTCATATAAATGGGATTATATAATATGTGGTCCTGGCCAGGCGCGGTGGCTCACGCCTGTAATCCCAACACTTTGGGAGGCAGAGGCGGGTGGATCACGAGGTCAAGAGATCGAGACCATCCTGGCCAACATGGTGAATCCCCGTCTCTACTAAAAATACAAAAAATAGCTGGGCATGGTGGCACATGCCTGTGGTCCCAGCTACTCGGGAGGCTGAGGCTTGGAAGAATCGCTTGAACCCAGAAGGCGGAGGTTGCAGTGAGCCGAGATTGCGCCACTGCGCTCCAGCCTGGCGATAGAGCAAGACTCCGTCTCAAAAAAAAAAAAAAAAAAAAAAAAAAAATGTGGTCCTTTGTGTCTGTCTTATTTAACTTAGCATAATGGTTTCATGGCTTCGAGTTTCCTTCGTATTGTAGCATCTATCACTAACTACTGTATTTCATTGCTTCTTGTGGCCAAATAACATTTAATTATATGGATATGCCACATTTTGTTTATCTACTCAACAGTTTACAGACATTCAGATTTTCACCTTATGATTGTTATAAATAATGCATTTGTGTACAAGATTTTTTGTGGCGAGATATTTTCATTTATATTGGTATATATCTAGGAGTAGAACTGCTGGGACACTCTATGTGTCACCATTTGAGGAACTGCCAGGCTATTTTCTAAAGTGACAGCATCATTTTACATTGTCCCCAGCAATGTATGAGAGATCTAATTTTCTTTAGATCTTTGCCAAAAGTTATTGTTATATTTTTTTGAGTGTCGCCGTCCTAGAGGGTGTGAAGAGGTATTTTCTTGTGGTTTTGATTTGCATTTCTCTGATGACTAACGATGTTGAGAATCTTTTCATGTGCTTTGCCTATTTGTATGTCTTCTTTGGAGATAGGTCTATTGAGATAGTTTGCCCATTTTATAATTGGGTTCATTTGTTTTATTATTGAGTTGTATGGGTCTTTATATATTCTGGATACAAGTTTCATATGGGATATATGATTAGAAAATATTTTTTCTTATTCTGTGGGTTGTTTTTTTTACTTCTTTACAGCATCCTTTGAAGCACAGGAAATTTTAATTTTGATAAAAACCAATTTATTTTTTCTTTTGTTGCTCATGTCTTGGGAATTATACCTAAAAATTCATTGTCAAATCTGAGGTTGTGCAGATTTACTCCTGAATTTTCCTCTAGGTGTTTTATAGATTTACACGTACATACATCTTATATTTACATCTTTGATCTATTTTGAGTTAATTTTTCTATATTTTGTGAGGTAAGGGTCCAATTTCATTGTTTTACTTGTGGATATACCATTATCCTAGCACCATTTGTTTAAAAATATTCTTTACTGAATAACCTTGGCACCTTTGTTAAATTCGGGTGATCAAAGTCATATAGATTTATTTGTAGACTCTCAGTTCTATCCCGTTGATCTACGTGTTTATTCCTACGTTAGTAACATATGTTTGATTGTTATCACTTTATTGTAAGTTTTGAAATTGGGAGTGATTGACTTTGAAAGGCCTTCAAATTTATTCTTCTTTTAAACCGACTGTTTTGGCCATTCTGGGTCCCCTGCAATTCCATATGAATTTTGGGATCAGCACATCAATTTGTATAAAGAAGCCAACTGGCCTACAGAATCCCAGTTGCAACAGAGATTGCATTCAATCTGTAGATCAGTTTGAGGAGTACCATCATCTTAATAAGTTAAAAATCTTCGGTCTGTGAACATTGGCTGTTTTTCTACTGATACAGATCTTCTGTAATTTATTTCAGTAATGTTTTATACTTCTCAGGGTATAAGTTTTACACTTCTTTTGTTATAGTTATTTTAAATATTTTATTCTTTTAGATGCTATTGTAAATAGAGTTGTTTCCTTCATTTTCAGATCGTTTATTCCAAGTATATAAAAATATAATTAATTTTTGTATATTGATCTTGTGCCCTGCAACCTTGATGAATTCATTTATTGTTTTAACAATTTTTGGTGTCTTCTTTAAAACATTCTTTATAAGTTCATGGCCCCTTTTTGCTTTTTTTTTTTTTTTTTAAGGGACAGTCACAATAAAGAGGTAATCAGATGATCTTAATGTATCATTTTATAACACTTTTCTGGATATGAGAAGGTAACGTTTTCTGATCCAGAGAAAAAATATGAAAAAGAATTAGGAGGAGAGTGATTGACTTTGCAACTGGGCCAGTCAAAAAAAATAAATCATGTATAATATTTGTTATTACAAATACATTGTTCCATTTTATATGGCTACCTCATGAGTACACTCAAGAGGAACTTAAAATCAACTATATAATAAAGTGAAAAAGCAAAATTCAAATCAATAGAGATATTTTGGGAACTTCCAAAAAGAATAAATAGATTTTTATTTGCTACACTAAGCAAAGAACCAAGAAAATGTTAACCAGTTCAGAAGACCAATGTAATGGAATTTCTCTGCATGTAGAAAACTCACCCATAGCTAGCACAAAACATTTCTCACTCAAAAAGCCTTATATTCCCAAAGTACTCTGTTCTCTTCTTTGCTATTTATCAGCAGTTTTTGAATGTACCATAATTTATCCTCATGTTTCTCAGATACAGTGTTTGATGACTTGTAATAAAAGCACTAAAATGATACTACAGTAGACTCTGAGAACATATATCACCACAGCCTGACTTGAATGCTTCCACATAAAAACATAGGTGTTAACCCACACTTAACAGTGCCCACCGCTTTCTGGGCTGGAGACACTCTCAGTGCTGCCCTCTCATGGCAGATGCTGAGAGGGCATAGGTAGGTATTAGCAGGAGTAACCATGCTCCCTTTCCAATCGGGAAACTCCTAAAGGTTGACCAGTATGTTGCGATGTACAGTAAGACTTTTCATTCTACTGAAAATACATTGGTGGCTAAAGAAGCATGATATATCCTGTGAATCCATAATTCTTTGCATCCTTGGAATATTCTGCGGCTTTGTGTTGATGTGTATTAATTTGCCAATTATGTATTTTCATCAGAAGAGGAGTTGGAATTAATGTACCACAAACACTTATTGCAACTATTCCATCTCCTCAGTCTTTAAGTTCTAAAGCAAAACATCTTCTCAGTCAACACTACTGAAGAACTATATAAAATATTTATTTAAGCGAGAACTGCACTGAGATCTAGTGAGGCTAACAACGTGCTAACTGTAAGTAACATCTTATTTGCTAAAACACTGATGTTCTGAAAATATTAATCCAAGAGACTGTTCCTAATTCCTTATCTAAATAATTATATAGTCTGATAATGCTCAACAAATCAATGGGATTAAACTATGAAAAATATTCATTAGTGATAAATGTATCTAAATATGGCTTTTTAATTAATGCGGAAATAAGGAACCTGTAAGAAAGGTAAGAAAAGTTATTCTTATCTGCAAAATGTAAAAGTGAAAAATCTGAAATAACGACGTTTATGTTTGTTCACTTTTGAAATGAAATTGAGCGCTTTCTTGCTTTTATTTTGTTCCACGTGAGCATGCTTAACTGCTTTGACCATCAAAGGAATTTATTAAAATCCTAGAGAGAAACCCAAATAATTGGCTCCTCTTTTTGGCAGACTTGATAAACATTTTGTTTTGCAATAGTGTATTTTAATTCTGGGATAACATTAAAGGTTTATTGGAGAAAGGAATATCTCAGTGTATTATAACCTTTACAATCTTTAATAATTGCAGTTAGGATTCTAAAGTTCTGGTTATTACGAATGATTATGGTGAAGACACCAAATCTTACTCATGTCGTTTCACATCTCAAACAGATCTTAGTACTCACCCTGCTCCTACCCGGTTCCTCTACACACCCACCACCTGTAAGGTATTCGGTAGGATTTTAAAGAGTTTAGATGAAGTATTGGAACATCACCATCTTCACTCATGAAGCTGCACTGCTGAAAGACAACAATGTGAAAAATAAAGGATTTTCTTCCTTGACTGTGACCTCAATTACTGAGTAACAAGTGACAACAGGGTGCCTACCACGTCCTCAGGGAAGACCCATTGAGCACAGCTGGATACAAGGGTTCCTTGCCTAAAGCTCCCCGCTGCCTCTTCCTGTGCTCCAACCTTCCATGCTACCTGACATCATTACCTGCACTTGGCTAACTTCTGTCATGACTCCCCACACAAACATTTAGGCTCTCAAACATTGCTGCCACAGGGGTTGGTGGCAGGTGGGCGGTGTATACGTTTTACACTGGATCAGGCCTATTTGGGTCCACAAAGGTCAGTTATCAAAAGACCTCAATTCATGCAGCTCCAAAGTAGATTCAAAGCAAACTTCAAAAATTTTATGGTAGTTCAGTTTCTGTTTAAGCTTCCAGAAAGGTCAAGGGAGAAACTTTAGAGATTTGACAGATTTTAGAAAGGCAATGGGTACAATAAAAATAGTTTCTTCTACAGAGGCTTTCCATGATGGTATTGTCTTAAACCTATTTCAAAGGTAAAAAACAAAAATCTAGACGTCTACCACATGGAATTGATTTGAAAATGTTTACATTTGTGTGCCATGCCGAATCTCAGGGTTAAAGAAAACCCAAATATAAATAGCATCTTCTATTGACGGCTAATATTTCCTGAGTCCTTATTATGTGCTGGGTATTGTACTAAATTAGTAATACTTGTTATCTTATTAAATCCTAATAATTCCAATGACGTAGATACTGTTACTCCTTACACATTACAGAGTGATTGAAGATCAAACATAATTAAGTAAATTGCCCAAAACCACTGCCAGTAAATGGCAAATCTAAGATTCAAATCCAATTTGTCTCCAAAGACATGGAAGTATTATACCATAATTTTCCACTTCTGGTTCCTATGCCTTCGTTAATTCATCTCTTCTTGTCTTTCATACCACTTCTATGTCTCAATATGCTGCTTGCATCTTTCTCTGGTATGAGATATGAAATCCAAATTCATCCTTCCTCCCTCCTGCACATCTTTTCTCTTTCTTTCCTTCCTTATTAACAAACTTTTACTAAGTACTTACTCTATGCTCAAATACCTTCTGAGTGCTGGTCTCCTAAGCTTACACAGTTATTGGGGGTAGGAGCTACATTTTTTCATTGTGCTATTCCTTATGCCTGCCAAGATGGGGTTAAATTAAAGAGTGGATCTATGGACGATCTTTAGAACAAAATCCTGCTGTCCAGGAAACTCACAGTCTTGGGCCTACAGTGGTGAATCTGGGCACCCTAGTACATGGTACTTGATGGAGAGAGCAAACAAGTTCTGGTGAGAGAGGGACGTAGAGCTTTGGGGAACTCCTGGCAGCTAGAGGCCCTGGCTAATGAGTTGCATATTTAATCCTCCTCCCTTTCTTTGCACAGTTGGACAGGCTGAGGTGCAAAAATGGAAAAAACTGAAAAAGAGAAATTCAGTTATGTATGCTGAGCTTACCATGTGTGCTTTATGTTGGTTTGTCTGTTTATCGGTTGAAGGTCTCCAGATATAGGAAAGCTGATTACTTTTCTTCTTTCCCAAATTTCCTCTATATCAGTTAAAAGTGACCATTCACTTAAAAAAAAAAATGCAACTGTGTAGTGTTGTCGAAGGGCCTTCTGCTTTCCCACCTTAGACATGCAAGGTTTTATTTAAAAGTGAGATTAATTGGAGTGGAATATTTAAAATACATTTGGATGTTTTGAATTGAAAGTTTGGGACAGTGCTTTTGTTCTATTCCTATTTATAAACATATGGACTATTCATAAAGATGAATATCAGAAGCCACATTTATCTTTGCTGTTTACAAGTAAAGCTGAATGCCTTCCAGGGCAAATGGAAAATCACTGTGACTAAAGGGGAGGAAGAAAAGCCCTAACCATGGTTCTGTTTAAGATCTATCTTAAGGTGTTGCTGCTTATTGCAAAATGGAACCTTTTGGAACAACATCAAGAAAAAAAGCAGCCCTAAATAACAACAGCAGTCATAAAAGGGGTATAGTCATTTTTCTGTCCATAGTAACACTCTCACGAGAGTACTTTTATGTGAGACTGTCATGTACAAGTTGTGAAATCAAGCTTCCTGCAAGTGTGAGCTCTGAGAGACCTGAGAAATTTTACAACCGTTTAGCTACTAACTCAATAGTGAACAAAGCAGACAGAATCTTAGTCTGTATAAACCAAACAAATTCTCAGCTGCACAGTCATCTTCACAGAATCTTTGGAAATAACAGATCATTATTCTTTGCAATGGCCAGTGATAATAATCATTTCTGTGCTAGTCGTCAGCTTGTAAGTACGTGTGATGCCTGGCAGGGCTAGTGACAGTATGTATAACTGAATTTAAAACACATAGCTATGCAATTTATTTTTTATAAAAATGCCAAGACAAATGAATGGGGGAAAGAATAGTCTTTTCAATAAATGATGCTAGGACAGCCGGATAACTACATGCAAGAGATGAAGCTAGAACTCTCTGTCACATCATGTATACAATTAATTCAAACTGGATTGTAGACCTAAATGTCAAAGCTAAAACTTTTACAAAACTCTTAAAAGAAAACGTAGGAGTAATTCTTCATGATCTTGGATTAGGTGACAGTTTCTTAGATAAGACACCGAAAGTATAAGTGAGAAAAAAAATAGGTAAATTAGCATCATCAAAATTAAAAACTTCTGTGCTTCAAAGAACACCATCAAGAAAGTGAAAAGACAACCCACAGAATGGGAGAAAAATAATTTGCAGATCATGTGTTTCATATGAACTTGTATCCAGGATATATTAAAAACACAGCTTAAAAATAAAAACAACCCAATAAAAATGGGCAAAGAATCTGAACGGACATAATTCAGGAAAGATATACAAATAGACAATAAGCACATAAAAACATGTTCAACATCATTCTTCATTAAAGAAATGCAAATCCAAACCACAATGAGATACTACTTTATACTCGGTAGAACGGCTAAATTTTAAAAAGACAGATGATAACATGTGTTGTCAAATGTCTTCATGTGGTCTCTGTCTCTGTGTCCTACTCTCCTCTTCTTACTGATGGGACTGTAAATGGTACAGCCTTACGGAAAACCATTTGGCTGTTCCTTAAAAGGTTAAGACTCAGGTTACCCTATGATACAGCAATTCCATTCCTAGGTATATACCCAAGAGAAATGAAAATATGTGTCCCCTACACAAACTTGTGCTTCCACAAGTAAAGGACTGCATAAGGGAAAGTTTTACTGTTAAAAATATATATGATGAATTATTACTACATTGAAAAATTTGTATTTAATGATATGAAGATTGAGGTTTTCATTTGGAAAGATTTGATATTATTTGCTGCCAACCTCTCAATATAATCATTCATTGTCTCACTTGAGAATATCTTAATTATGCTTAAATGGATATATGTAGTGTAATCTCATTTATGTAAAAACGTATATGAAAAAAAACTTAAATCCCAACATGTTTATAATGGTTATGCTATCTCTAGTTTATAAAATTCCTACAAGTTTTTATTCTTCTATTTTTCTGCATTTGTAAATTAACCATAGTAACCACTTAATTTACAAATATTATTTTAAAATTTGCCATTGATACAAGCACTCACATTATAGAATACCAAGAAAAGCTGGTATGTAAACATTCAAAATGTTTCTTAAGTCTGTTTTTATTAAGTGAGCTAACAGTTAAGTAGGAAAAATCCATACAGCTCAAAAAAAAAAAAAAAAGACTGGAGTGCAAATCTGGCATAATGAACAGAAATTGAATACAGTGGCTGCTCTAAGGGTAACTGCTATAATTGCTGTAACCTAGAGCTTTGCATTTCAATAGCCATGTGGAGGGTCAAGAGGCACAGTCTTGAGTCTAAGCAACAAAGGGAGACCTGAAAAGCTATAACCCTAAGGAATGAGTAAACTAGAAAAAGAAAATCCAACCAGCATAGGGAAACTGAAAGAAAACTTGCCCGTTTTGTCCTTGGCTTTGGCTGAAGAAGAATAAAAAAAATCTCTGCTTCATAAAAGCTTAGAATTCATAAAAATAATGTAGATTTGTGATTTGCATTCATTCTATTGGCATGTGTATGGAAGGTCTAGGCTTATTTTAGTAAAGCTTTAGTTCTACTTAGTAGGGTTTCCAGGGTCTTGACAAAAGCAAATGTAATCTTTCTTTGAAGGAGTGCATTTTCAATACAGAATATGAAGAATTCCCAGAGATATAGTACAGATGAGCATAGAGTGATGATAAATATACACACCCGCATGAACACAAACAATACACATAAAAATAAGTTCCTTTGAATGAAATCAGCACAAAAACTAAAAACATACTTAGACTTACAAAGGTTTAAGCCATTAATGTTATCAGATACATAAATAAAATATATATAAAGAAGAAGATATTATGACAAAAGACCAGGATGAATATAGAAAAAAAATCTAGATTATAAATAAAATTATTAAAATAAAATACTAAGAAAAAATACTTGACAGATGAATTAAATAGCAGATTAGATACAGCTAAATAGAGAATTAGCAAAATGAAAGAAAGATCAGAAGAAACTGTCCAGAATTCATCATCGTGAAACAAATAAATAAAACATTATGAAGGAAATAGATTAAGGGGAGACAATGATGTACTTAAAGAAATAACAATTTAGAATACATAGAAAGAAAGATCAGAAGAAACTGTCCAGAATTCATCATAGTGAAACAAATAAATAAAACATTATGAAGGAAATAGATTAAGGGGAGACAATGATGTACTTAAAGAAATAACAGTTTAGAATACATAAAAAGTAATGACAGTTAGCCTGACGGCAAACAATGTCAATAATGACAGGGAGAAAACACAAAAATTAGGTTTTCTTAATACTGAACAAGAAAATAACTGATGTGGACAAAATAAAGATATGTTCAGAGAAAGTAAAACTGTATTTACCATTGACAGAACTTCATCAATGGATCTTCTAAAAATTATATTTCAAGAAGGATGATAGAGATCTAAGTAGAAAGAAGAAATGATGGTAATCATGGGTAATATTCAGGTAAATCTATATCAATATTAACTATCTGAAGCAATAACCACAATAATGCTAATATCCAGTTTGTAAGGCTTAATAGAAGAGAATTAAAATACAATACAATGGATTGTAAGATTAGAGTTGACTAGAGTTAAAATGCTAAGGTCCTTGAATTATCTGGAAGGAAGATAAAGATATTAATTAATTCACTTATATATGGAATTTCAAAAAGTTGAACTCATACAACTAGAGTAGAATGATGGTTACCAGAGGTGTTGGGGGTGTGACTGGGAAGATGATGGTCAAAGAGTACAAAATTTCGGTTAGATGGGAGGAATAAATTCAAGGGACCTATCGTACATCACAGTGACTATAGTTAATAACAATATGTTGTATTTTAAAAATTGCTAACAGAGTAGATTTTAAGAGTTCTCATCACAAAAACAGATAAGTATGTGAGACAATACGTATGTTAATTACCTTGATTTAGCCATTCCACAGTGTATACATATACCAAAACATCATGCTGTACACAATATATATATGCAATTTTTATTTGCCAATTAAAAATAAATTCAAAAATAAATTAATTCATTTAAGACTTCAATAATATGCATGTTAAAATTTTAAGAATGACATTGAAAGAATAGAAATCAAGCATTTAATTTTTAAACTAATACAGGTAAAAAATGGAATAAAAAGAAGAGGAAAAAATGATCCAGGGGAAAAGGAGACTTAAAAAAAACTCCTAAGCACAGAATGCATAAAATACAAAGCCAGTGTTTAAATGATAAGGAAATATCCCAATATATCAATAACTTATAGAGAAAATTATAATAAATGTAAATAAACTAAACATAACTCTTAAAAGGCAATGATTATAATTTTAAATTAAAAATAAATTCCAGCTACATAGTATTCATACAGGACATACACAGTATTACCCTTAATATCAGATAATAGAGACCCCTGATCTTGGTCCTATGCTTCAGACTCTTACAACTCAAGAGATGGGTCTTGGGCCAACAGCAGCAGCATCACTCAGGCACCTGTTAGAAATGCTGACTGTCAGGCCCCATCGCGCAGATCTAAAGATTCAGAATCTGCATTTTAAGAAGCTTCTTCAGGTGATGGATATGCAGCATTAATGTTTGAGAAGCACTGTTTTAAATGGCATATCATACCACAAACACACAAATTAAAGACCACATTGACACCTTTGCCATTCTGTCACAGCATGATCTATAATCCTAAGCATCCATGGTTGTTTCTAACACCATTCACATTCCAGAAAAAGTACTTCTCCACATTCCTTGCCCCAAATCCTTGAAACAAATGGCCACTGTGTTCCAATGCCATAAGATTTGTGGGTTATGCTGCAGCTAAGAAGGAGCTAGTCACTGCTTCACAGTGTGTATGGTGGGAGGTGAAATGGAATGAGAAGAATTTGAGATTGTGACAAAAGAGAACATCTGAAAAAAAAATCTAAGGAGGAAAAAAGCCAAAAAAATAAATAGGAAAACAAGCAGTCTGCTGACATTTTTAAAAACTAAAAATAATAAAAGTGGGTAAATCTCTGTCAAGCATTCATCATAAAAAAATTTCAAACAACACATTTTACATTTAATGAAGATTTAATTTCTAGCCAAAATAATAAAAATGAGCAAGAGAATTATTCTGACCTAATTCGTAACTGGAATCGGTCAGATGAGACCTCTGTAATTTGAAAATCTTTCCTAAGCGAAGACATAATTGCTGAATAAAGCAATTAGAATGTATGTGGGCCTCTATTTGTACTCTTGCCTCAGGCTCTGCAAATACTAGGAACAGTCTTGGACATGCATGAAATGTAAGTGCACAGAAAGACTGAACATTGTAGGATGGAAAAAGATATGAAAGGCAAACACTGACCAAAGGAAATCTTAATGGCTATTTTAAATTCAGCAAAACAAGAACAAAACAGACAGACTTCTGAACAGATAACATGTTCACATTTTGGTTTAAAAAAGAATGCAATGCAAAAAACTGGCAGAAATAAACCAAAATTATATCATTACTTACACAGAAGTGGTGGGATTATGGGAATATTTCCCCTCTCCTATCTTTTCTATATTTTTCAAAAATCATACATAATTTTTAAACAAAGAAATATAATTAGGGCGATTAATAGCTTCTTTTCTCCTTTTTAAAAAAATGTCTATTTTAATTTTGTGTGTGGAGGTAGGAACAGCTAGAAGTAGAACAGCCTCCATGGAAACGAGAGTTGGAGACTCAAGTGCTGCCATCAGCTGAGAAGGAAGAAAAAAGAGGGGGTTATTTCAAAAAATGAATGGGGACACCAATGTTCATAGCAGCATTATTTTTAATAGGCAAAAGGTGAAAACAACCCTAGAGGCCATCATCTAATGACCGGACAAACAAAGTACAGTATATCATATAATGGAATATTATTCAGCTTTGAAGAGGAATGAAGTTCTGATACATGCTGTAACACAGATGAACCTTAAAAAATTACACTAAATAAAATTAGTTAGATGCAAGATCACAAATATTGAATGATATTTCTACTTACAGGAAATACCTAGAATAGCCAAATTCATAGAGATAGAAAGCAGAATTGAGGTCACCAGGGACTGGAAGAAGGGGAGAATAAGGAGTTATTACTTAATACTACAGAGACTTTGTTTGGGGTGATGACAAATTTTGGAAATTTTCAGTGATTGTTCAATCTAAAGGCTGAAGGAGAGCTCAGGCAGCAAAACAAAATAATTGACTTTATAAAGAGCTTGTTGGCAAGGAACGCTGGTCTTCTCAGACTCATCCTTTTACTTGAAAGCCATCAACCAGGACATAAAATTTATTCCCTGCCAGCTGGCCGTCACGAGAGAGGCAGATTCCAGTGTCTCTAATGACAGAATTATTCTACCCTTAGACTGGAAGAATAGCTGGGGTTCTGAGGTTACACCAAAATCAAGATATAATAGCACATATTTGAAAAATCTAAGCAGTAAAGAGTAGCTCAGAGATCTTATCATGTACAACAAAAAGGAATCAAGATAATAGTCACAGAATTCAGTAAGTTGGGTTAAAATAATATAAAGAAAATATTTTATAAAACTAGAAGATGAAAAAGAAATACAGAAGAGGTTACTAATTAAGAAAAATGTGATAATTATAATGATTTGTGCTGTAAAATTTCTTTTTAGGAAAGACAGTATGTCAAAGTAAACCTTTACTACATATGGTCAGGAAATTAGATCTGCACCGTTTATGGACAGGAATTTAAATCACAGAGCAGAAGCCCGGAAAGTAAAGGCGAACGTGAGCCTGCATGTGCACAAAGCATGGACTGCCCCACTGCCCATGAAGACGGCGATCATCTCTAACAGTGTACTGGAAGCCTGTGTGAGGTTATTGCGGGCCATACCCTCCAAGTAGCTACTGATCGACTAAAGGGATTTAGAGAAAAGTGGCAAGAAGTATTAAGGGACTATTGGCAATGATTTACAAAACTTAAAAATTGCCTGAACACATTCTGTGCCTGAGCATACAGGTGGGGGATGAAAGATGGAAGCATGCCACAATTGAAAAGTGCTAAGTGTTGTAAACAGCAGGGAAAAAAAGGGGTTTTTAAGCTACTAGAGTGATGAATATATCTTCTGGATTAGTAAATGGATAATTTAGCCTAAGTAGCAAGACTATTTCCTCGTTATTCCAACTTGAATTGAAATATATTTTGGTTTCAAACTATTAAATAAGATTTATTATTGGGATCTAATAGCAAAGCCATACCCTCCTTTAAATTGTTGATCACGTGCACTGCTAAATCAATGTGCACATAGATCCCACATATCCAACACAGATGAATTAAAAACTAGAAGGAAGTAAACTTAAGTGTCATATACACACATGTTGATTGTATGAAGATACATTAATGTACCAACAGTTGATTACGTCTTGTTGGTAGATTTATAAATAATTGTAATTTTCCTCTTTTCACCTTTTGTCTTTTTGAGAAGACAATGAGTATATACACATTTAAAATTGTCAGACCAGCCAATATTGCGATGTATAACTCCTTGGAGGACCTGATCTTGCTCATCATAGAGGGACACTATAGTGCTTATTCTAGAAAATAGCCTAGTTGCTACTCTTCCCTAGCTGTCATAAGTCCTAGTCAGAAGAAATTATTTTTACTAAGTGATTCTTTTGCCCATTGAATCAATGGGCACATCAAATTATATTCAAATGTAATATCTCAAATAACTGTGAGTCATTCATAGACATCAGAAAGCCCATGACAAGCCACCCTTTCTTGTCTTTCTGGAACCCAATCAACATTTCATGTCTGTATAGCCAGAAAGAGACACCCTCTGATACGGAGAAGAAGCAGTTGGTGTCATTTCTCACTCTAGTACTTATTCTTGGTCCTGGTTCTAATTGTATTATCTTTACCTGCTGTGGTTTGAATGGGGGTCTTGCAAAATTCAGGTGCCGTTAATCTGATAATATTAAGAGGTGGGTCCTTTAAGAGGCAATTAGGCCATGAGGGCTCCTTCCTTGTGAATGAGATTAGGTGTCTCTACAAAGGCTTGAAGGAGGGAGTTTGTTCTCTCTTGCCCTTCCACCTTCAGCCATATGAGGATGCAGGTTTCCTTTCTTCTGAAGGATGCAGCCCTCACAAGATAGCAAATTCTGGTGCCTTGATCTTGAACTTCTATACTCCAAAACTGTAAGAAATAAACTTCTGCTCTTTGCAAATTACCCAGGCTGTGGTACTGTGTTACAGCAACACAAGACGAACTAAGATAAGCCTTCACTACTGCAGCCTCATTCAGTTGGGTTACCCTGCTCTCCATGACATCTCTCTTTTATTTCTGAACTTTTGGATTAAAAGCCCATCACATTTCAAGCTGAGTCCCAAATGGTTGCTACCGAGAGTAATGGACATAACTCTTCCAGGGATTAGTAACGGTTGGAGCATCAGTCAGTGTGGCTGGGATTTGGTAGTGGGGAATACACACAAGTTCCTACAGTCCTCTTGCCCTTTTCTGTGTTCTGGAATACAATGGCACATTATCACTTCCTGCGCTCTGATTGTTCAAAACTTGTACAAGTGGAATAAAAATAAAATAAACCAGCTTCATGATTTTCAGTACAGAGTGGAGGCAGATACCATTTCAGGTAATGAGAGGCAACTTGGCTATATCCCTGACAGCAGCCTGGTAGGTGTGACATTGCCATGTAACTCCAGATATGTGCCCATAAAACTGGAGTTCATTAAGACGTATACATTTTTGTTCCCAATCAAATGCTTTTGGATGAATTAGGAACCAGGCTCCTCTTGACAAATTTTATGTTACTTTATGGCCAATTTCCCTCTGATGCAAGTGAAATGGAAACTTTACTTTCCTTAGAAATTGTTAACAAACTTAAGTGATTTAAAAGAATGATAACTGCTCTCTCTATAGCTATGTGGGAAATGAAAGGAGAGAAAACCATTCTCTACCCTATACTTCCAACAGATCTATACCTGGTAAAATTCATTATGTACCAATCTCTCTGACACGGTTATTCTAGCATAAAGTTTGTCCCCTTTCCCTGTGGCACTTTTACGTTCTAAAGTCTCTGCCAGCACACTTATTCTACACCCCACTGACTGGCTTCCTTGCAGGTGGAGAGTTTAATTCCTGCTGTCACCGGTGTGCATTATGGAGTCTCCACAAACAGCTTGATTCAGCCCTAACCATAACACTACTGTTTTGCTCAAGTCAGTATGTGATATTCAGATGCACAGCAAGGTTCAAAATTAGACAAAGTTGAAGTGCCATCTGGGATCATCCTCAGCTCTCTTTACCAGCTATTGTGAGGTAATCTTGAACCACAAACCTTCTGCTGGTGGAGAAGCTGCATTCAGACTGTCTGCACAGACACAGGAGGGTGGCCAATAACAGAAACTTACGGCAGGCAGAAACCTGAGGTCTCTTTATCCTCTGGCTGTGCCAGTTACTCAAACCACAGCAACAGTCTGCTAATTGGTCCCTCTTCCTACAACCTATGGCTACTTTAACCTATGCCACGCTGAAGCCAGGGTAATCCACTGACACACATATCTGATGGAGTTACTCCTCTAATTTACCTTTTAAAGACTTCCTCAATGCTTTCAGGATAAAATCCAATCTCCACAGCATATAATACATCTCCAAATCTGCACTAAAATTTTATGTGTGTCTCTGCCTCTTCCAACAGAGGTAAGTTTCATGCAGTTGGGGATCACATCTTATTCATTGTTTATTGCTTCCTGGGTCCTGAAAACAATGCTAGACATATGGTAGAAACGCAATGTTGTTTAATAAATGAGGGAATGAATGAATGTGGTTTAAGCTCCTCTTCTACAAACTAGATCAAGCCTAGAAGTTAAGACTTTCCAAAGAGCTCACAACAAATAAATAGCTTGGGCCTGCCTCTCATGGTACTATACTGTTTCCAAATATGGGCATCATTGCATCTCCATATCTGGCCAACTATTCTGAAAAGGTCAGGAGATGTTGCTCTGTATTCAAAGGGAAGCAGAAATTAAAGATGTGTATGCCACATATCTGAAGCCCTTTTGCCCTTACTTATCATTTCTGTCCATTCCTATGATTAATAGTCTATTAGCCAGACTTGGTCAAATCTCTTCATACTACATATGTATAATTAAAACAGAACTCTGCCCACCCAACATTCAACAAAGATTTACTGAGCGTTGACATGTATGCGACACAGTTTTCAATTCTGTAGATACCAAGATAAATAAGTTATGTTCTTAGCCTCAAAAAGATAAAACCTAGTCAGGGAGACATGCATGCAGAAAAATAATCACAATATTGTGCGATTAGAGGCATGTGTAAGATATAGAGAATATTTCAGCACTTACCAAGGTGTAATAATTATAACATTTATTTCCTCCACTGATTTTCCTGTGGGCAGGAACCAGGTCCTTTATCTTGTTTCCTCCCTTGTGCCTACCACATGGTAGGTACTCAGGCAATACGTGATTGATTGACTGATGTGTGGCTGACATAAGAGAATGTCGGGTCTACTCTGCGCAGACGTTGTATCTGGGAAAACTTTTGAAAAGAGGTGCTGAAGGAAAAGCAGGTAAGAACAAAACAGCAAGCTGTGTTCCCTGGGTGTGTGGTGCCTAGGCTGAGGGCAGCGGTGTGGGGTAGGGTTGGAGAATTGGTCCAGGCAGATCCTGTCAGGCCTTGCAAGCCTTCCTAAGGAGTCTGAACTTGATCCTGTAGGCAATGGGAGGCCATAGAAAAACACAAGGAACATGAGCAGATCTGTAAGTTGGAAATGCAATCATGCTTGAAGTTCAGTCAGTAGAGATGTCTCGTATGTGCAATTAATTTCCAGAATATGCTTTCTTATTAAAAAATTGTTTGACACTGCATTTCAGTATGCCAGAGAACACTCAGACTCTGTGAGGTTTCCAGGAACTCTACAGATGCCTCCTTAGCCATTAAGAGTGAATATATTAAAAAACTTTCCTTTTCATGAGCTATTGCAATAATTAAGGTTAATTTTCCCTGTGATGGGTAAAATGGTTTTGTATTTGCCTAAAATAATGCCATCCTAGAGTAAGTATTACATCTCAGAATTTAGGGGGAGTCAATGATATTTGCAGAAAATGGTAGTTCTTCAAACACTTGGTTAACTAAGTCTGCTGATGATGTTTTCTTCTCCACTGTGGAGGAGGTAATTCAGCTAAATGAGTGGTCTGGTCAGGAAATTTTATGCAAATAACTAAACATAACACTCCTTTTGGCTTGCTTTATGTTTTAAAGGCAAAAATCTACTCTGATTTGAAAGTTGTTTCAATTAATTAGTACCATGCATTATATGCAGTCTCTGGAATATCCATTACAAAGTTAGAAAACTTCTTTTAACTCTCCAGAGGCATATTCTCATATTCATTTCAGAATAATAAGGTGTTTAAATATTTATTTCTTTTCAATAACTGGGTCTAGGCTCTTCATTTTAATAAATTCTGTCCAAATAATGTTGAGTCACTGCTTAGAAGTTGTTGGCACTGAATTTCCCTTATGGTAATGATATTCACATCAGAGACCGACACTTTACCCCAGCTCTGCCACCAACCTGCAACCCTGGGCAAATCACACAACCACTCCAGAATTCCTTTTGATAATTCTTAAGTTTTCCTTCTAGCTCTAAAATTCTGAGTATGTTTTAAGAGATCTGATTAGTACAAGAAGGTAGAAATGAATTAGTTACAGACCTACAAATTGTGGCAGGAGGAATTGATATTTATGATGTGCAGCTATTCCTTTTCAGTAACTCCAAATGGTTAGAAACTCTTGAGGTAGGCTTATTTTAGAAGAAATATAAAATCTCTATGAAGATATACTCATTCATTCAACAAGTATTTATTGAAGACTCATTATATGCCAGGCATTATGTTAAAGGCTGGGAATACAATGACAATAAAAGAGAAAAAAAATGCGTGGTCTCCAAGAACTGGTTGTCTAGTGAGGAAGGCAGACAGTTTTAGACAAGAAATAACAATAAAGTGGAATAAGTATTATCATGGGATCTCAGCTATGAAGACAAAACATACAGCTCAGATCAAACCGGGGCTATAAGTCAGGGAAGGTTTCACTGCAGATGGGCTAAGCTGAGAATATGCATTTCTGTGATTTTTATTTGGAAAGACAAATTGAATAGAACATGCAATAAAAATATTTATTCTTCCCAGGCCCAGACTAAGTGTTTAAGACTCAGAGCTTATGGAGAAGAATCTGAACGCATCTCATAAATGCACATACCCCCCAAGTTTTACCTGTCATTTGATCATAAATTCACTGACTCCCAAGGGAATTCTTCATTGGATCAAGTTCTGGGGTATGGATGACAATATTATTTAAGAGACAATCACTTCTTGTCATTCTATGCTTAAGATCCTACACAGCTGTTCAAAGAGTATATAATAGGTGAATAAGAGGTTTTAAGGAATGACTTGTTGATTAATGATATGTTTCAATTTTTCAAAATCCTTTCACATATTTAATCCTCTAATATCCTAGTATTTACAAAGCAGAAATTATACTGTACTGATACCTCACCAAGGGGTTATGGATATCCTCTTCTATAACAGGTATCATGTTTCCAGGACAGACCTGATTGCAAATATTCTGTCTTGTGGTCAACATAATTATATCCACATTCACCATAGCATGAGTGTGATGGTTAATGCTGAGCGTCAGCTTGATTGGATTGAGGGATACAAGTATTAATCCTGGGTGTGTGTGTGCCAAAAGGGATTAACATTTGAGTCAGTGGGCTGAGGAAGGCATATCCACCCTTAATCTGATGGGCACAATCTAATAAGCCTCCAGTGAACCTGGCGAGACAGGCCTATCCTCCCAGCTTACATCTTTCTTCCGTGCTGGATGCTTCTTGCCCTCAAACACTGAACTCTTAAGTTCTTCAGTTTTGAGACTCAGACTGGATCTTTTCGCTCATCAAGCTTGCAGACAGCCTATTGTGGGACCCTGTGATTGTGTAAGTTAATACTTAATAAACTCCCATATATATATACGAAGTTATGGAGAAGAATCTGAACACATCTTATAAATGCACATACCCCCCAAGTTTTACCAAACACTATTTAACAATCACTCCTGGTCATTCTTCTTTTTCTCTTTGTCATTCTATACATATATATGTCATATGTGTACATATATATGTGTGTGTGTATATATATCCTATTAGTTCTGTATCTCTAGAGAACCCTGACTAATACAGATTTTCATAGCAGGAGTGGTTCTAAAGGAAAAGAATATTAAGGATGGAGTTCTTTTGTTGGTTTTGGGGTTTCTGGAGTTGGCTGTTTAATATGATTAGATCCCCAAATGCTAAGGACTCTATGTCTAACACTATGGAGAAATTGATAGTCCTTGACGTAAACTGTTTAGAGAGTTGTGCAAAATAAATGCATTTCAGACTCTTGATTCACCACTCATGATAGGCAAGGAGTTTAGTGACTCTATATGTAATACCTTTGACTATATGTGGAGAACCAAGGAAAATAATGAAGCTGGTTGGTTGCTCCTAAGTTCAGTGGACAAAGTGATGAAAGAAAATGATGAACTCTACCTAGTTTATTGAGAGTTTTTAGCATAAAGGGCTGTTGAATGTTGTCAAAGGCCTTCTCTGTATCAATTGAGATTATCATGTGGTTTTTGTCTTTGGTTCTGTTTATGTGGTGGATTATGTTTATAGATTTACGTATGTTGAACCAGCCTTGCATCCCCGGGATGAAGCCTACTTGATCATGGTGGATAAGCTTTTTGATGTGCTGTTGCAATCGGTTTGCCAGTATTTTATTAAAGATTTTTGTATCTATGTTCATCATGGATATTGGTCTGAAGTTTTCTTTTCTTGCTGAGTCTCTGCCAGATTTTGGTATCAGGATGATGTTGTTCTCATAAAATGATTTGGGAAGGATTCCCTCTTTTTGGATTGTTTGGAACAGTTTCAGAAGGAATGGTACCAGCTCCTCTTTGTATGTCTGGTAGAATTCAGCTGTGAATCCATCTGGACCTGGGCTTTTTTTGGCTGGTAAGCTATTCATTGCTGCCTCAACTTCTGCCCTTGTTATTGGTCTATTCAGAGTTTC